>QFEC01008188.1:0-14875 GCA_003316585.1 Gomphus bonarii
AGCTACCCATTATCTGTATGTATTCTCCATTCAGATAATCGACTTAGTTAGACATACGTCCTTTAGTTCTTAAGTCCCTTCATCCAACGCTTGGTTCCGACAACCTCGGTCACCAACCGAGCCTCATCCAAAATATAGTGGCTTAGCAGATAGATAGGTGCAACGCACGAACGTTGAAGCCAACACCACGTCAGTCTTCGGCTCATTGGACTGAGCCAAACTACCCAAACCAAGGGCATGTTGTGCACGCACTTAACAGGGTCTCACCTAGCAAGGGGGAAATCCTAAGAGGAAAGCTTAGGGTCCCTTGCTAGTGAGCCATTAGATCTATATACCAATGGTCCATGCTCTACTTCCTCAGCATACCTTACCCCTCTCTTGGGCCTGAAGGTATGCATACCAGTCTATAAATACTGAGCATCTTGGGAGCTAATCTCTCAGGACTTGAACTGAGGTTCGGTTATGTAGCTCTTCAGGAGCTTGACCCAAACTGAGGTATTTCCTTCAGCCTAGGTGTCTTGGCCTTGGGTCAAGTGGGTCTTTCCCCAGCCCTCCTCGGTCCTCAGCTTCCCATGTTGGTTCTTAGCTTCTAGCTCAGAAAATTTGTGGGTAAGTGCCAAGCTGTTTCTTGGGGATGAGGGTGCCAAAGGTTCAGAAGGTCCTGCCAAAAACCTTGGGTCACTTGGTCCATTCTGGGCCAAGCTGTGTTTGTTTCAGCTTGGGGCTTGAAACAGGTTGTCCCCTGACAAGTGGGTAGTATGGTCAGATGAGACTAAATTAGGTCATATGGCAGGAAATGGGCTTGGAAAGGGGTAGGGGAGGGGCAAAATAATAGACTAGTAGAGGGTGTAATTGGGTGTTGTAGATTAGCTGTTTTTGGGAAATGGGGCTTTTTGGAGCTGAGTTCTATACTAAAAACCTGGGAAATGGTTGGGCAAATATAAGTAAAATGAAGGCAATGTTGAGGAATTTTTATGTTATTTATTGATAATGAATCTTTGGAGTTATAACTAAAACACTTGAATAAAGCCTCTGGTTTTGCCTCCACTTAGGTGCCATCCCAAGAAACCAGTCTGGGTGCCAAAGTGCTGGTTCACTGAATTGTGGTTCTTTCACAAGGTAGAAATATTTGGGGAGTATGTGGAATAGCAGTAAATGAATCTAATAACATAGCTGCATCCTCCAAATTGTAATATGACAGGTTTGTGGTGATGTAGTCCCAAAAATGTAAGTGTGACTTCCGGCACTAAACATTCAGTTTGAGAGCGGATGGGAAATTCAAGTATAACTCAAAGTCAAATGGGAATGGGAATGCAGGGATAATTTCTTGGTTACTTTTGTTCTATGTTCTATCACTGTTTTGTTGTAAATACATTTTTGTACTTATAGAAAGTGGGGAACTCTTTGTAATCTGAAAATATTGCAGAACAAAAAAGGCAGGTGGCCTAATGCGGCCATATGTGATAGATGTGTGTACTGTCTGTGAAGTGACAGGTTTGTTGGTGATAGTTGGAGTGCTTTGTACTGTTATAAATAAAGGAATAAATGATACCATTTTAGATGGGTACACTAGTAAAATCACTAAAAAAATAGATATAAGTAGAAATTAGTACAAAAACAGCAGGTATATGCATGGGACACTAAAGATATACAAAATACAAAGGTTCTACAAAAAGACTGACACTCCTAGCTACATTTCCCATGATACTATGATTATTTTTCTCTGTACTGTACATGTGGATCCCAGTGCACGGCACATTAGCGCCTTGGTGGCTAAAGGGGCGGAAGGAATGGAATGGACATAGGGAGTGATGCAGGGGCTTCAGGAACAGTGGACTAAGTGGGAAATGATTGGATATGATGATAAAATGGAATGGAAAAGGTCCGAAGAGATTAGGAACAAAGGGGCAACTGGGAGGAGCATATATATGTCACCACCCAGGAACGCTGACTGGTTCAGAAGTCCTACATTGTGCTACTGATATTGGGTAGCATATGAGGCATAAGAGGATCATAAAGAGAAGAACTAGGACAAGTTTAAGGCATCTTTTCCTATTTGCAATAGCCCAGGTATAGTATACACAACTCCCTAACTTCATACAGCGTGGAAATCTGCTGCTTCTTACCAAATGTGGTTGTATTTCCTTTTTCTCTTCATTAGTAGCTCAGGGGACACAAGATCTATAAGTACTACAAGTGTTTGTAGTTAGGACTTCACTGGATAATTGTCTATCAATTATTCTCTCCTTGTTCTGTTCAGCGCTTCGCTAAAATCCTGATTAGGGAACGCTCTCTCAGACTCATCGTTCGAGTTCTGGATCACTCCAGATAGGTCATAGGCACATTGGACTTGTTGCTCACAAGTTTTGGAGCACTACAGACTGGAAAACCAAATGATATTGGATTTACAGTATTCCCAGAAATCACCACCAAGTTCTCGGTACCAGCACTAAAGTGCCAGATTGACCAGAAAGCCTCTGCAGAGTTCTATTGCCAGAACAATAGATTTTTCCCAACTACTGAGAATATATTAATAGAAAATATATTAGCTAGGATCCCACTGGACCATCCAATCTCTGCGATTAACCCTAACATGGACACTTGTACTGCTGTTTTAGCCTTCCCAGATGTAATAAGCTTGACTGCAGATGTTAGCTGGGAAGAGTTTGACTGGAAAACCACCAGAAGATTTGGGGAGGTTGGGGAAATATTTAAAACAAATTTTTGAGATGGTACCAATGCCAGCACTAGTAGAGGATGATATCTGACAAGTAGTTTGGCCAGAATTAAGTCTAGAAATGACTATATTGAGTTTATCAACAGAGAGAGATCTCATCAAATAATGTGGTTGAAGTTCTGGAGTTGTTAATGCTTGTTTGTACCATTTGAACCTTTTATATATGTCACATGATTTCTAGTCATGTGACATGAGCCAATACCTCATTAAAAGCCTCTAATTTTGGCTTTTTTCACTCATCAACTGTCAGCAACAAAACCATTCAAATGAGACCTGGAGTATGAAATATTCATATATCAGGTGGTTCTACATATATTTGCTAGATTCTTGGTCTAAAAGATAGCTAGGATTCTAGAGCATATGTAATAATATTTTAATCATTTTTGAAATTAAATTGAATTTCATATTAGATACACAATCCAAAACTTCAAAACATGCAAACAGTTTTGTTGCTTACTGTATGTGCCCTTTTTTGGTGTTCCCTTGTTTCATCTTGCTTTGGACCTTATCCATCCCCATCCTTTTGCATATCCAATGCATTTCCATTGACTCTCCTGTCTCCATAGCTCCAGTCTCTTTGCCTATCTCCATTCCACTTTTCTGCTCCCTTAGCTGCCCAGGCACCTATCATCCCAGGGGCAAATCCCCATGTGCAGAATACATGTAAAATACTGTACAATAATGAGAAATGGATGTAGACCTCTGATTCTTTTTGTAGATTCTTTAGATCATTTGTATCTTCTATCTCCCATACATATACTAACAAAAATGTGTCTGTGTTCTCCATTTTAGTGTTTTCTATGATTCCTACTATTTAGCTGAGTAAAGATGAAATGTTCCCTTATTTATAACAAGACATGTCATGTATTGCTCATGGCCAGACTCCTCAGTCCGTATATGGGACACTACCACTGGTGATTCAACACTACTACCGGAATATGAATCCTTCCAATGCCTAGATCGAAGTAAAGTCACTCATTTCCTCCCCGGCCACTATCATCTCTTTCCCTCTGAAGAGCGCCAGATATCGATCTCGCTGGACAGGCACTGTATTCTCACTGTTCCACCACATGTTGCTGGATCCCCCCTGAATTTCGCGACTTCTATACACATGCCTTCTCTACCTCCAAAATGTGCCTTGGATGTGTCAGGTCGTGTGGTCATAGTTGATCTCAAGTCTATATCAGTAGCATAGCTTGGTACAACTAGGGATTATATTATATGAGGTTTATTGATGATTGACAAATATAACAGACCCCTCTTCTTTGATGGCATCCTCATAGTCTCATAATGTCAGCAACAGAGCAAGATGCAACTTTAACACACCAGTAGTTATTAGACCCAAAGGGGACTACTGGAGTCTCGGTGAAATATCATGCAGTCCAATCTTTCCAACTTTAAAATAAACATTGTGTGCACAGTGTATGTTTACGCAACTAATCCACATCATATAGGATATATAGAGTACGGTACTTGGTTCAATGTCCCCTCAGTGACATTCCCACTTACTCGACTGAGATACGTCTAGATTTCTCAATCGCGTTGATACCCACTTGGCCTTCCACTTGTACGACACGAAGCATACGAATGCACGTGGATGGTTGTTACAATACCATGCTTGACAGCGGCTTATGTAACGCTTTTTTTCCCTCCTATCCCTTCAACCTGGTCTTTCGCTTTAAAAAGTTCACTCAATCATGCTAATTGGGTTGGCACTGCCGCAAGGCACAAGAGGTAGAGATATCAATTTCGTGGGTAAACTTCCCACAAGGAAGTTCTAGCATTCCCTTCGCATCTTGCCACCTCACACAGTCTTGTTTTCCGACCCACTGCCCCTCCAAGAGCAATTCACGCCAGGCTCGACGCCAGTATCAAGTAAAAACTTATTCCATCTATTCCACCATCCATGTCGTCGCAATCGGCAATAAATATTCACTTGGAAAATGTCTTTATCGGTGAGTTTGTTGAAGGAGACTCATACGGCTCACCATAAGTTATGTTTCTGTTGCAGATACACAGGGTCCTGCGGTTATCCAGGCCATCGTTCGTACGTGCAATCACACCTTCCTGCCATCACCTTCATCCTCACGGTGTTTTAGAACCTCCTGCCGATCTTATAGGACTGCTCAAACCCGCTGAGCTAGCATCCTATGACACACGGTACGGCGCCGAAGGTGACCAACCCCACGGATGCATGGAATACACCCGTGTGCAGATATTGGCCGATCTAGAGGCCTGGGCACATAATTCTTCCTCTCCAAAAGTCTATTGGCTCAACGGCCATCTCGGTACAGGCAAAACGAGCATCGCTCACACCCTCTGTAAACGTCTAGACGGGAAAAACAAGCTTGGAGGAAACTTCTTCTGCTCTCGCTCTGGCTTGACTGATGCACGCCGCATCATCCCTACAATTGCCAGCATGCTTGCTCATCTAAACACAAGAATCCATTCAGCCATACAACAAGTTCTGAAAAAGAAGCCTAATGTGGCTGATCTCAATGATCTACCTGAGCAATTCCGCTCCCTCGTCGTCGATCCTGTCAAGATTGCCGCTGAAAACGAACAAGGGATCTATTATATTATCGTTATAGACGCTATGGATGAATGCTCAGCACCGGGGATAGTAGAAATGTTGATCAAGGCTATCCTTAATGGCGTGACCAATATCCCCCTTAAATTTTTCATTACGAGCAGACCCGAGAACTGGATTCAAAACGTTTTTCACTCCCATCCTGTTCATATGTCGGATATGTCGGGCTTCATTGAAACATCTTTGCAGGAAGCCACACAGGATGTCGTACGAAATGATATTCGCACATATCTCCAAAATTCGTTGTCTGAAATTGCCTCGAAAGATCGATTCTCACCGGACTTGCCCCAGTGGCCTCCCGCACATGAGTTTAGAATTCTCCTTGATCTGTCCGCAGATCTATTCATTTATGCTGCAACGGCCGTTCGTTATATGGGTGCGATAAACAAAGACAATAGGGCTCGGCTGACGGAGATCACCCGGCTTGACTCTACCCTCGTATCGCCGCCCCATACTGAACCGATTGACACACTATACCAATACATTGTAGACCTGGCCTTTCCGCAGGCAGTCGGGAGGGGAAGCCCCAACGGAAATGATGTACTAGCTACCGTGGTCTGTGTTCAAACACCACTGTCAATGGAGCACATCGCAGCACTACTGAATCTGGAAAAGCGTGACGTTCAATTTGCCTTGTTGCCATTGCAATCCGTGATTCATGTCACCGAGAGTAGACCCGTCACCATCTTTCACGCTTCGTTCCGCGAATTTATTGTCGACCCGACACGTTGTAGGCACGGCATTGATGGTTCCGATACCCACCAAAAAATTGTCCTGAAATGTCTGCACATGTTAAATAAGTCGCTTCGACGTAACATCTGTGATTTACCTGATGGCTCCATAGGCGCACGCGCTCATGAAATCCCTAATTCTAGGGTGATTTCCGAGACTCTCCGATATTCTTGCTTGTACTGGGCCCCACATCTTGTAGAGGCTCTTGCATCCCCACCTCCAGACACTGCACCCATGCTCAACGAACTAGACACATTCGCCAGTACACACATATTGCACTGGTTTGAGTGCCTGAGTGTGGTTGGAGAGCTTGAATCTGGTGTCAAGTCTCTTAGCATGGCAAAAGAAGCTATCTCGGTGAGTAGTCAACATGGAAGAAGTGCTTAGCTCACCATTTTCCCAGAAATATCCCGAGACCCATGGCCACTACGCGTTGCTACTTGAGGATGCTCGTCGCTCTCTACAGATGGGATACGAACCAATGAAACTCCACTGTCTCAACACGTATGGTTCGGCCCTCGCATGGATCCCTAATCGAGCGTTGATAAGGGATCGTTATTCGACATTGTCTGTTAATGGGCCTACAGTAGTGGTGGGTATCGCAGAGTCATGGGGGTCATATGAGCATCTGATGAAAAACTATTCGGTTGTATTCTCCGTTGCATTCTCGCCTGACGGGACACGTGTTGTGTCTGGGTGTCACAACGGTTCAGTTCATATCTGGAATACAACTACAGGGGAGATTGAACGCATATTGGCAGGGAATTCAGAAGAGGTGTTCTCTGTTGCATTCTCCCCTGATGGGACGCGTATCGTGTCTGGCTCTCTCGACTCCTCGATTAGAATCTGGAACGCAAGAACCGGGGAGGTAGAGCATATACTCCAGGGACATTCAAATGCAGTAAACGGAGTTGTCTTCTCACCTGACGGAACAAGGGTTGTGTCTGGCTCTCATGACACTACTGCTCGGGTATGGGATGCCACCACAGGGGAGACAAAGCTGATACAGGAACTGCATTCGCCGGTGATCTCTGTTGCATTCTCGCCTGACGGGACACGTGTGGTTTCTGGGATGAGAGACAGTACTATTTGCATTTGGGATGCCACTACGGGGACCGTTGAGCATACCCTTGAGGGACATACAAAGTCGGTGAACTCGGTTTCCTTCTCACGTGATGGGACGCGTGTAGTTTCTGGCTCTGATGACAACTCAGTCCGTATTTGGAAAACGGATAGCTGGAATTTGGAGCGCATACTAGAGGGACATACAGGCCTGGTATACTCTGCTGCATTCTCTGCCGATGGCACACGCATCGTGTCTGGGTCCTCAGATGGCTTAGTCCGTATCTACCATGTAGCTACCGAGACAGAGCCTGTGTCTGAGAGACATATGCTCTGGGTTTATTCTGTCGCATTCTCGCCTGACGGGACACTCGTGGCATCTGGGTCATACGATGGCTCCGTCCGGATTTGGGATGTGAAGAACCACTCGAAGATGGAAAGCGGACCGGGGGAACATAGAAAGTCCTTTTCACGCGACAACACACGCCTGGGTTCTGGTTCACACGCGATTATCGCTCGTATTCGCAAGGCGATCAAGGGGAAGAGAGACCAGGCACTGCAGGGACATTCAACCTTGGTAAATTCAGTTGCATTCTCGGCTGATGGGACACGTCTTGTGTCTGCGTCATATGACAAGACCATTCGAGTGTGGAATCCCACCACTGGGGAGATAGAGCATGTGCTCGAGGGTCATTCAGGGTCTGTGTTGTGTGTTGCTTTCTCGCATGATGGGAAATACGTCGTATCTGGATCGTACGACCGTTTACTCATTCTCTGGAAGGCAGCTACCGGAAAAATAAAGCGAAAATTCATGGGGCATTCACATCGGGTGGAGTCCGTTGCATTCTCTCCTGATGGGAGACGTGTAGCATCTGGTTGCGGTGACGGCTCAATCCGGATATGGATTTCATTTCAAGGGAAAGTAGAGCATATACTCACGGGCAATTCAGATTGGGTGCTCTCTGTTGCCTTCTCTGGCAATGGATCACGCCTCGTGTCTAGCTCGAAGGATGGCTCACTCCGGATATGGGATACGACTACGGGAACGATAGACCATATACTAGAGGGATATTCAAATGGGGCGAACTCCGTTGCGTTCTCATCTGATGACAGGTACGTCGTGTCTGGCTCACCCCAGGACGTCCGTATATGGGACACTACCACTGGTGATTTAACGCCACTACCGGAATATGGATCTTTCCACTTCTTAGATCGAAGCAAAGTCACTCATGTCATCCCTGGCGCCTTTCATCTCTTTCCCCCTGGGGAGCCACAGATATCCATCTCGCGGGGCAAGGACTGGATTCTCACTGACCCGCCGCTGAAATCTTGCTGGATTCCCCCTGAATTTCGCGACTTCTATACACATGCCTTCTCTAACTGCAAAGTGTGCTTTGAATATGATTCAGGTCGTGTAGTCATAATAGATCTCAAGCCTGTATACCAGTAGCATAGCTTAATGATTAGTTTATATGAAGTTTATTGATGATCTACAACTATTACAGCGCCCCCTTCTTTGATCGCATCCTCGTAATCTCGTAGTCTCATAACGTCAGCACTCAAGCAAGATTTCAACTGTAACACAACAGTGGTGGTTACCCAAAGGGGACAACTGGAGTCTCGGTGAAATATCATGCAGTCCGATCTTTCCTGTATTGAAACTTTAAAACGAACATGGTGTGCACCGTGTATGTTTAGGCAACTAATCCATATCCATATACATATAGAATATAGAGTGCGGTGCTTAGTTCAATGTCCCCGAAGTCACATTCCCACTTACTAGACTGAAATACGTCTAGATTTCTACATAAATCTCAATCGCGTTGATACCCACCACCTGTACGACACGAAGCATACGAATGCACGTCGTTGGGTGTTAAAATATAGTTCATGTCCAACCATGTAACCGTAAATATACCTGTCGTGACAGTCTTTATTTATTTATGTTTTAACATATTCATTTATAGCCATCGAGATCGTCTCAGAGAAGAACACCTAGTCGTCGTTGTAAAAATATAGATAAAATTTTTTCCGCCTGTTTGATCACCAGGATTTCCCACTGGTCTACCACAGGGAGCAGGCTCAGTCCAGAAAGGTACTAGTAGATCGAACTTGCATTGAGATGTCGGGAGTCGGAACATGAAACGCAACCTGAGTGAGTTCAAGGATCGTCGTTTTCCCTTTGACATGGTGCTTAACCCTGTTGAGAAGCAAACGATTAACCACATGCATGGCATTGAATATTGTCATCTTGGAATAATATTACTATCAGTAAATTTGTTTGTAAGATCAAGAATGGTTTACCCAAGGGCAACTCCTTCAAACTATAGCAGTCCATAGCAGAGAACCAAGGATGAGTAAAGCAATAAATATACCATGAAAGGGGATGTCACTACAGTGCAGGGGGTGATAGTAATGATGTGATTGACCTGATGTAGTAGAGAAAACTGTCCAATGTTAGCACTACTAAACTCACTCCATCAAGAATTCTAACAAGCTAACCTGTCATGAATGAGGCCCCAAGAAATGGTGACTTGTACTCATCTATATACATTGACCATCCCTTGTAAAGCGTGAACCTGCATAGAATGGAATCAGTTGCAATTGGAGGCATAAATATCATGTGAAAATTATTCCATGGGGTAGGAGCATAGTATCCGGTAAGTTTGTTTAGAGGAGATGCCCAGCCTATTCAGTTAAATGAAAATCTTGGCCAAGTATTAAATATGAGATGAGCCCACCCACTGGGAGGATGAATGAACAAATAATCATGGAGGAGATCATCAATGTCAAAACAACACCAGATAGCATATTTTTTGTTACAATCATAAACTGCATAGATCCGCAGAAAAACTTATATAAGCATCTTAATAAATTAAAGAATGTACACAGGCTACCAGGATGACCATCAACATGGTAGTTAGTTTCATTTTACTGTCAGTCAGCTTTTGTGAAGTAGTTGTTCACCTTTTACAGTAGTGAGTATCTTGATGTCAATTATAGAAAGTACCTACATCAAAGATGAACATACAATAGAGTTTTCCACCAACAGAATGTTCTACAACTGAAGCAGTCATATTGATCACATATGCCAATAAACCACAAGAAACTGGGGCTACAACTAAGAGACAAATTAAATCAGTGTGTGCAATGGGCTGTGAGTGTGATGGAAGAGCTGATATTATCAGAAAGATATTGATTTATTAAGAAACACTAATAATCATATTCCCATTATGTAGACTTTTGCCGCACCCAGATTGTTCCCACATCGCCGTCATGTCCTACATCATTGTCGTTTGACATGCGTGATACTCATGTGTCATTTGCATCATACGCGCCTCATCAATGATGTATTGCACACATCTACTGTGAAAGTGCTTGATATATCTCCATTATAGGTCACAAACTACATAGGGCTATTACATAATCCCCTTGTTGTATTCCTCTTTCATCTGAACAACAAGAATGATACAGATAAGTAGAATATGCTTGTATGATGACCCTTCAGACTATCCACTAAAGTCATCTTAGCTAGAGTATTGGTCTCGGATTCCTGCACCAACAGCATCATTGGAGTAGAGTGTACACACAGTGGGCCTAGGCTTCAGCCCCTATCTAAGTAGTATAAGGCCAATTCATTCAGTCACAATACAATTAGTTGATTTCAGCCCAGCCCATGACTACAATGTAGTTGTGCCATAGCAAAGATTTTCTTTCCCATAATGAGCTAAAAATATTCTCAGTAGTTACCATTTCTCCTAGCCTGATTTAACAGTGTCATTTTCTATTCATGCTGAGTTAACAGTGGCCTCAGCTTAAAATTCAATATTGCATCAGTTTCATTCTCACTATATCTGTCAGGGGACCACCTGTTTCAAATCCCAAACCAATCCTCAGCTGATCCACCCATGTCTGCCAAGCCAAGCCACATATTTGAGTGAAGAATGAAGGAGCAATCTCTTGGTCCAGGTACAAGGCATCCTAAACCAAACAACCGAGCCACCAGCCTGAGTACCATAGTGCTGGATATGGATTGTAGGGTCAGCATACCTTCATGCCCAATTGAGGGGTAAGGTATGCTAAGGAAGCAGGAAGCAGACACCAGGTACAAGCTCACTAGCAAGGGATCCTAGGATTTCCTCTTAGGATTTCCCCCTTGCTAAGTGAGGTCCCCTTCTCTATGTACACAAGTATAATAAATCTTAGGATTTCCCCTTTGCTAGTACTGTGTGACTTTGGCAACTGAGTTTGATGAGTGCCACAGGAGTTGCCCTTACAATATCTTGGTCAACACCTTCTCAATAGGAATAGAAATTTTGTCATCATTAAGACAACAGATCCTGTGGATGTCATGAAAGCAATAAACACACCTGTGTAATTAAGAGTCATGAATGGGATGGGGATGATCTACTAAGTAGAATCTATAACTAATAAATGATTTCTGATGATTTATCTTATGGGGATTGGTCTGTGGGTAGGTTATTTAATTCAGGTGTGGCAAACCAGCCCTTTAGTGCTAGTACCAAGGGGTTGGCCTGGTATTCTAAACAACTTGTAAATTTGATAGAATAATAAGTAGTTTGTTTCCATGCTCCACAGTTTGTGAGCAATGTTAGAATAGTAACTAGAAACTTATCTGAAAAATCCAGATCTTGAATGATGAATCTGAGGACATTCCTAAACAGGTTTTTAGCAAAGCACCTGTCAAAGTACAATTTACCGAACCTCAGTTCACTCAGTCATACCACCCAAAGTCCCCATGTATCATATAACAAGACACAGACTCACAAGTCATACATGTACACTTGGCTCAGCTCAGTACATTTCACTTCTTCATATTCCTGTTATATTCATTTACTTCACTTCAGTATCCCTTGGTACATGTATGGGCATGTATGCCTGCTCCCTATGTTTCACTTATTTTAGTATCCATTTCTTACGGCTTAGTTTCCATGCCTTATGCAACCCTGTTGCATACTTTATGGTAACTCCATTTCCTGTATAAGTAGTTAGTTCCATGTATGTATTCTCTGTTTAGATTATTGACTAAGTTAGGCATACTGTCAGGGTTCAGCTTGGAGTTTGTTATCAGTTGTTGTTTCTCATTTATGTCTTTCCATGTCCTTCTGTGACTTTCCATCACTTTCCGTCACTTTCCATCACTTTCTGTCAATTTCCATCACTTTCTGTCACTTTCCATCACTTTCCATCACTTTCTGTCACTTTCCATCACTTTCCATCACTTTCTGTCACTTTCCATCACTTTCCATCACTTTCCATCACTTTCCATCACTTTCCATCACTTTCCATCACTTTCCATGTCTTGCATCTGCAGATTACATAATAAGTGCTGGGCTAGGGTATATAAGCTGTGACTGGTGTAATGGTTACCCCTCAGCTTGATCTCTGAGGATTACTGCTATACCAGGTGGGCTCTCTATGTACTTATTACTAGTAACTCTTGTATAAACTGAGGATTACTGCTACACCAGGTGGGAAACACCGTTATCAGCTCATTAAATATTGGAGTATCTTGTTGTTGTGACCTTGTCAATAGTGTTGCCCTTGATATTAAGAGCTACTATTTAAATGTAGGAATGAGTTTCTTGTATTTATGTGATTTATATAGATTGTGTGCTTTGAACTATATTGTAGAAAACAATTTGTAACAATGAGGAATTGTTATATTCTGCAGAGGTGACAATCTGGCACCTTTGTGCTGGTACTGAGAGATTGGTCGGATGTTCTGAATGACTTGTAAAATTGTTAGAAATATACATAGTTTGGTTCTGTGCTTGATAACTTGTGAGAAATGATATAAAACTGTTGGTAACCTATCTGAAAAAATTCAGATCTTGAATGATGAGTCTGACAGCATTCCTAATTGGGATTTTAGCAAAGTGCTGAACAGAGCAAGGAGCAGACAGGCAGTTTAGCATGTATCACTGGTTTTCTGTTAACTAGAACTATGGCAGTTATACATTGTTATAATTTCAAATCATTAGTAGCTTGAAAAAGGAAATAGATCTGTTCTGGGATCAAAGCAATGGTGTTCCATGCTGTGTGTAGTTAGGCAGTCATGTAAATGCTATCCAGAACAGATCTAATGTCTTTTTCCAATTGTACTTTTTCTTCTTTTCTTCTTGGAGTTCAATTCCCTGAGTTCCCTATGTCTGCAGAGCATGGTATGCTCCTGAATGTGATAGATGGCCCCGGTGAGTGCATATATGCACTCATTTTCCATTTTCCCTTGTGTCATTGGACTCTGGATCTTATCCTCCTTGTATACTTCCATTTCCAATGTTTTTCTTATCTTTCCCATTTTTTTCCCATAGTCCCAGCAATCCTCCCTATCTCCAATCCACCCTTCCAACCCCATAGCCACTCAGGTGCTAACTGAACTGGAACCAAAAGTCATGCACATACCATACATATAAATAATCATAGATGACACAAAAATGATCATAACTTTTTGATTCTTTTTGTAGCCTCTTTAGATAGTTTATATCTTTTGTGTCTCATGGATATACTAAGTGTTTTCTACCTATTTCTTTTTCTTTTTCCTTTTATCTGGATTTTAATCTTTTTAACTAAGTATAATGAATGAAAAAGATTCCTTTCTGTATAACAGCCTTCACAGAAGATCAAGCTCCCCTTCAGACATCTTTTCTATCAGTTTCCACCTCATATCATGTCCAACCAAATCCCAGAGGAATATTGGGAGTCCCTGGGTGACTCTGGGACTGCCCTCAGAAACATGTTTACTGCTCAGGCAAACCAAGTTGAACTTCTAAAGTGTTAGAATGAAGTACTTCAAGACCAATTGAGGGCCATTGTCAGGCGATGACCTATCTCAAGCCCCAAGCCAACACAAATACAACTCAGCCAGGAATGGACCAAATGACCCAAGGTTCTCAGCAAGACCTTCTGAACCTTTGGCACCCTCTGGCCCATGAAACAGCTTGGCACTTATTCATGAAGTTTCTGAGCTATGGACCAAGATCTAAGGTGGGAAGCTAAGGGCTGGGGAAGGCTAGAAAGAGATACACTTGACCTGAGACCAAGTTGCTTAAGCTAAAGGAAAGATACCTCAGTTTGGGTCGAGACCTCTAAGAGCTAAACACCCAAACCTCGGTTCAGGTCCCAGGAGATTGGCTCCTGACATGCCTGGTATTTATAGAACCGGTGTGCATACCTTAAGGCCCAAGAGAAGGGTAAGGTATGCAGAAGAAGTAGAGCATGGACCATTGGTATATAGATCAAACAGCTCACTAGCAAGGGACCCTAAGCTTTCTTCTTAGGATTTCCCCCTTGCTAGGTGAGACCCGTTTACTATACATAGGATAATATCTAACTTAGGATTTCCCCCTTGCTAGCACTGTGTGACATTCCACAAGTGTAACAGGGTTGCCCTTACAGCCATGCAGAGCAATATGACTAGTGCTGCCTCAGCTCCAGCAATTGCAGCAACCTAAGACTTGTCTACCCACATCCCTGCACCCAGCCCCCCTTCTCATTGCTCCATCAAGGTAGCTGATCCAGAGAAGTTCACTGGAGACAGAGCTGACACAGAGGTATTCATTGTTGAGCAAACCGACCGATGTCCAAGCTATGGTAGTCACATGATATGTACGAGCATCTGAGACTCTTGACCAGAGCTGAGACGTGCGTATACCTATCTAGATATGGTTGTAACTTTCTTTACTGATTTTACCTAGTCTGTTTGATCTAGGTAGTTATGACTATATATTTAG
>QFEC01008196.1:3534-42215 GCA_003316585.1 Gomphus bonarii
TTAGTTTAATCCTCACTTGCCCCTTGTTTCACTGACTGTGACATGACTTACTCACATCATGGTCACTAACTATATAGTTGGCTACTTAGGTAAGGGGTCCTCACCTTATTCTCTTTTGAACCCCCTTACTAGGTATGCTGCCCACTGTACTTAGTTTCTATTTTCCATTATACACTTACTTTTGGACCCCCTTACCAGTTGTCTGATAACATCTGTGGGTAGGCCTGGGGTTAGAGTCCCTGGGTCAGGCCTAGGGTAGAAAGGCAGGGCTGTGGTGGTGTCCTGCTGTCTTAGCTCCCAGCATTTGCCCAAGTCAGTACCCGAATAGGTTGCCCTAACATCATCTGATCTTTGAGTGTCTTTCCCAATATTGAGTATCAATAGATTAAACCAGTGCACAATGTCCAGCTGGGCTTTCCAATGCAAGTAATTTCATCCTTGATGTGTACTGAAAGTCCATTGTGGAATTGCTTTCAGAGTGCCACTTCACTGCAGGGCACTTTTGAAAAAAGCTCTTGAAAAATAACAATGTACTTTGATCCCTTCTGATTGTTATATAGATTCATTCAAGTAAGTTTTTGACTTCAGCCCCAATGTTGATGTTGAATGGACCAAGGTTCATCCAGAGTTCAGAGATGGTTCAATCCAGTCCTCCACCCAGGAGGGCTGGCTCAAAGTCAAAGTAACTAAATACTATCCCTTTGAGAAAGGACAGGGTATAGTTGACCTTGGTAGAGTCAAGTAGAGAGTATAATCCCATAAATTGAGTTCTAATTGGATGAAGAATAGTTAGGTCATATGTCTCCAACAAAAGGGTAGGACACAATTAGTTTGATTCTAGTGAGTAAATTTATGCCAGTGCCTTAGTTCGCACGCCATGTCACATGAGCGGATTAGCTAACCGCATCGCAGAATCCATAAACGAAGGAATTTCTTAATATTCTTTCGTGTTACTTTTATTCGCCGCGTCGAGCAGTCATATGATCAGTTTGAGGTTTGAAGTTTTTCACCAAACCTGAAGGTGTGACTTATTGCGTGACATGCATGCGCTTATTTTCCGAGTAGCCATATTACCGAAGACTCAAATGCCTGTTGGCATCGAAGCTTGGGTCAACCAGATTCCTCCTGTAACAAGAGGATGGCTTGCTTTGTCCATAGTGACTAGTGTTGCAGTGGTGAGCACCTTGCACGATGTATTAAGCCACATGTTAGAGACTGAGAGCAATATTCAGCAATGCCAACTCATCACGCCCCTCCAACTATACTTTAGCTTCAAGTCCGCTATTTTAAATGGACAGGTACGTAAAACCAAATAAGCATGTCCTCCAGGCCTTATTCGCGAGCCATGCCAATAGCCATGGCGAATATTATCCACGTTCCTGTACTTTGGACCACTATCACTGGACTTTATCTTCCATCTCTTTTTCTTGTGAGCATACATTATATCCATTATACCTTTATAATGCTCAACTATACTATAGCATGCGTTATTCCCGCATGCTCGAAGAATCCTCGTTCCCCAATCGCAAGGCGGACTACTTCTGGCTCCTTTTTCTCTCGGCTGTGCTCCTCTTGGTAAGTTATGTTCGCCATCTCATTATCTTGCTCACAATCTACCTAGCTTCTTTCCCCGCTCTTCAATCTCCCGTTCCTCTCTTCTCCTCTCGCGTTTGTTCCGATCTACTTTTGGTCTCGCCGACATCCGTCCACTCATATTTCTCTGTTCGGCCTTGTCACCATCACGGCTCCGTACCTCCCAGTTGCCTTAATTGCCTTCAGGTGCGCTTCTGCCTACTAACCCTGCTGCTATTTAGTATTATTGAGCAAATCATGATCATAGCTGGATCATCAATGGCACTTGGCGTGCAGCCGCTGGTGATCTTATCGGTTGCGCAGTTGGCCATCTTGGATGGTTTATTCGTGACGTTTGGATTAGAGAGGTTCCGGGAGGTTCGTTGAGCTGGGGAAGCCATGCACCGGAGCCTGTGTGAGTGTTGGAAACCCTGTTCTTCCACTCCCAACTGATTTCCACCTAGACGACGACTTTTTGGAGAGAGCTAAATTTTGTGATGTCGTAAAGATTATTGGTTACACCTTTCGTTTTGAATGCAAATACCTAATGCTTATACAAAATACATTATTCCCACATGTGCAGAGATTTGAAACTAATCTATGCGTTTCACATTGGCTAGTAAACATTGTGCAAAAGCCAGCGCACTTGCTGCTGCGTGTATTTTGCCAAGTACGAGGAATTACAAAATTCTGGGGAAATTTCAGCTATGGATACAAAAGACCGTTGAAATCCTTGAGTTAAATGTAGTGTAAAAAGACAGCTCGTTACTTGTTTCGTGAATGACAAGAAGGCTGCCAAGTCGTAAGCGTGGAACGTGATAGAAATCAATCAATGATAAAAAAAAACCCCCTAGTGACTTCTAGAGAAGACCATAAGTCACCGCCTTAAGACCCAGGTAAATTTTGGATTAGTCCGCCAGCGGAAATCATGCCAAGGCACATCTATAAAGCGCGGCATGATCAGTTCTGTCCCGAGCCTTTTCCTCGCGGCACCCCGTCATTTAAACTTGTACGACTGAGCTGCGACGAGAGTAAAGTATTTGACACAGGAAGCGCAGAAGCAATACCGCCTCCTTTCACAAGTGCATTCAAACCTCGTCCACGCATAGACGAAGGATTTGTCGGGGACACTGCCTCCACCTGATGTGGCATATCCCACTCATCGAGGAGTCTCTGGCCAACGCTTGGCTCGAGTTCCGTGCCATCCCGTGAAACTTTTACTTCTCGATCATGATTCCATGGATTGCGAAGGTGGCGCGTGCGGTGGAACGGTAATCGTTCGGTACGCAACCACTCAATTCTAAACTCCCTGCCCCACCCTTCAGGCTTGCCTTCGCGCTCATCCTCTGGATTTTCTTTTTCCTTGCAAGACTCCGATGGTCGGTCCCCCGAAACACCTGTAGTGACTTTGATGTCGCGTAGATGTAACAACTCTGAATTACTTCCATACGTGTCTACGCGAAGCACTCCGTCAGCGTCTTTTTGCCGAAACCTCTGGTTTTTCACGGATCCTGTGGAGGCATCTGCTCTACGAGGCTGCGGGAGACGCAACGCAAACTGAGGTCCATCCAACAGGGCTTTTGACGGGTGGAGTACGCTATCTGGTTTCCGACGCAGCTCAGGGTAGGTATCTGCCTCTCGTGGAAGATTCGGCCCAGAGATACGACGATGGGGTTGAAGTGGTTCTGCTGGTGCCGATTGATGCCCTTCAGGTCCGCTGGGGGTGAAGGAGAGAGGCATGGAACCTTGGAGACGAGCCTCCTGACTGGGCGTCACAGGGGCTGGGGACTCGCCTACCATGCGATTCTCGCTGGGAGAGAGAAAAGCTTTGTCGGTCTCGTCTTCTTCTGCGATAACTTCAGGCGGGCTGGAGCCACGATGTCCGGCGTTCGCGCTTGGCCGTGATGCCCATGACACGTGGTCAAGACGGTCGTTGTGGAAAACAGGGCCCCCCATTCTGAAACAATAAGAATTAAGATGTAATAGGATAGAAAGGTAGGAACAGAAATTACCTGGCGTAGCCAAAAAACCCTCCGCTCTTGTTTGCACCGAATATGAGATAAACATCCACGCTCGTGCGATAAGCTTGATCGAGGATACCCTCGTTGTGCGGCTGTGTTGCCCACACGCCACGCTCGAGACTTAGATTTAAGTCGTGCTACCAGGCAAACTCATCAGTGCACGGAAAGGACAATCAGTGTATAACCACCTGAGTTAGCGACTTCAGAATAAAATAACGTCTTGGGAAGTGTGTTGCTAAAAAGCTCGAGTTTGTGGATGCGAAGGAACGGTCACCGGAACTGCTGTGACGAGGTGCATCCTTATCATCCGGCGACTCTCTTGGGGGAGAATTTGGCACTGGGGACAAGTCTTCAATTGGCGACACAGCAGGATTGGGTGGAGAGGGATCGGAGGTCGTTGATGGCGCGAGATAGGTTGATGGAGAAGTCGCTGGGCCGTAAATGCTATCCTCCTCTTCCTCAGTCGTCTCATTGCCTCGAACCTGGTCTTCTTTCCTCGCTTTCAACACCCGCTCCCGCTCCTTGTCTTGCTCCCTTTCCTTCTGCTCCGCAACCCACCGGGTGTGCAATCCCATTCCCCTTTGCCCCCCAACGCCCGCTTTTAAATCATCATCCCTCTTCCTAATCCTACACACCAACCGTGGGCAACGCGAATCCTTCGGTCTAAGTGATTTGCCATTAAAATGTGCTACCGCACCCTCCAAATGTGCTTCTGTATCAAAATTCACAAAAGCGCAATTTGAACGCCCAATGACGAATACGGAAGAAACACCACCCCATATATCTTCATTTCCCACTTCCTTCGTGTCTTTGGTGATGGAAGGAGGCGGTTGGACATGCCGAGAGGACATAACAGCAGACATTCCCGGGGGAAGGGGTTGTGTCGGCGCAGGCTGGTTGAAGAAATCCCACAACTCGTCGTGCGTCGCATCTGAAGGGACATTACCCACCCACATAACCCATTCGGACCGGTTCTGGGGTGGGTTTGGGTGATAAGATTTGCGTGCAGCGGAAGGAAGGGAGGTGGGAGACCCTGTATCTGACTTCCGAGCCGGGGGTGAGGAGACAGAATTACCCGGCAAGATTATGGGCGCCGGAGGTGCTGCACCTGACAGACTTTCTGTATTTGAAGGGCCCGCGGTTGATGCAACAGGAGAAGTAGGGATTGTGGGCTCACGGAGTGGGAAATGCGCCATAGGCTGCTGGGGTTGCTGCGCCTGTCCAGGTGGCCCTGGAAATGCATTGGACGGTGACCCTGGGCCGAGGGGGGGATAAGGATCATACTCAGGGTGGTTCATTTGCATAGATGGTTGGTAGTATCCTCCACGGTAGGGTGAATCATATTGCTGTCCATTTACGGGTCCAGGTGGGACATACCACCATGTTCCACCTTTGGATGAATCCTCGGGGGATGTGGGCGGCTGAATGTAATATGACTGTTGGTATGGGTTTGGAGCATACGGGTACATCCCGGGGGACGAATGAGTATAAGAATGAGCAGGATACCCGTGGTAGTGTGGTCCAGATGGTGCAGGAGAGAAGTGCATTGAAGTGTACGGAGGATGGGAAACATGTTGACTAGAGCCAGAAGTGGTAGGTGCGGGTGCGGAATGAGAGGCAGCGGGTGAAAGGGCGAAAGGAGAGGGTGCCGCGGGTGCGTATCCTTGACCGGAGCGAACATCATGAGATTCGCCTGTTGATCCCTCGGAGCCTTGAGGCTGTTGATAGCTATACCGACGGGCGAGTGAAGGAGGGACTGGACCGAATGGTATGCCTATAGTACTAGGATCCTGAATATGTATTCCACGATGTGCAAATGGCTGCGAGTAGGCAAAAGACTGTAGCGTCATTGAGTGAGGCGAGGCAGACATATATTGTCCTATATAATTCGGACGCGGTGAAGGATGTCGGGCATATCCTCCGGGTGGAGCATAAGGCGATTCAGAGAGCGAGGTTGAATGAGGAGGATAGAATAAATTGGAAGGAAAGGATTGTGGTTGGAGAGAGCGGTGTGACGTCACTTGTCGGGCGGGACGGTGAACAGAAACAGGAGAAGGTTCGGCAGGGGAAGAAGGCGGAGGAGACTGTGGTGAGTCTGCCCCGCGCGGGTCGCGGGGAGCAGACATAGGCGTCAAAGCTGGAGAGGAGGCGTTCTGTGTGTCCGTGAAAGAATCCGCGCCTCTCGTCGCGCCTGTGCTTGAGGGGGTGTGGCAAGAGAGAGGAGGCTGTGCGTTCTTGACAGTCTCATAGAAGGACTGGGAGACGATAGAGGGTGAGGGAGCTGGGCCTAAGGATTCTGCAGGTCTCCAAAGGGATGCACGAGTAAGGGTAGGGGGCGTGACGTTATATGCAGAGTCTGAGAAAGAAATATATAAAGGAGTGTAAGTAGAGAATATCTGAGAAGGTAGAAGAACAACAACGAATGCTAAGGACTTTGAAAGAAACTGCTGTTTAGACGCTCAAAGCAGTGCTCAAAGCCATCACGTGACCTTAAGGCAGTCAATCTATCAATCTACTGCCACAATTTGAAAATGGACAAGAACTTTTCGAGCACAGAAAAAAAACCGATTGAGAAGCATACTCACTGGCAAGAGATTCGACAACATTTTCGCCACGGGGCTCTCTGGCGAACGGCGTGGAGTCTACGATAGCAGTGTCATTGTCGTTAGAAGACCCGTAAGTAGACTCTTTGGATGGAGAATCCAGGTTGGGGTCGAGCTTATCCACGACGTTGGTGAGCTCAGTATAATCTTGCATGGTACTGCTGCACAGCATGGCGGTGAGCAGGCAAGCCAGAGGGGGAAGGAACGCGGTTGATAATATACCCACAGAGGTCTCGGACGGACTGAAACAGTAATCTAGAAATAGAATGTGAGGTTCTAGAGGAATATGAAGCTTGCTGCTTGCACGGTGTGTAATGAGACTAGGTGAGAAACTTATAACAAGCTTTGACTCTGGCCAACAATCTTCGTGTATAGACTTGGGGCGCAGTTTGCGGCAGATATCCAGAAGGGGAGAACATGTAGGTGAGTGTTTATCAATGAAACAAAATATACAGACAATGTCAGTACATCGAGAAATCTCTTCTCCCTACGTCAGTCACATGACATTGCATCATCGCTTTACGACGTAATAATGTGACCAAACGCGCCTGGATTTGTGACAAAATCATGGTTACTCCACAACGCTCTGCCTTCGGAACGTGAACACCCAATGCCTTTCCCTTCCCCAAAATTTCAGCTCCATGTAGTTGACGTAGTGTCTTGTCGCATGAATTTAGGCGATCTCTCTCAGGCTCACCAACAAAATACTAAGCGACCAAACTCAGCCCTCTTTCTCCGTGGAGTTGGTTCCTTTGTGCCGTCTGGGTCGGATATAAAACCCGGTAAATCGTATGTACCGCGGCCCAACATCAGATGCCACACACGTCTCTGCTTAGCGAGTGACTTTAGTATTAAGTTTCGAGCCCCGTATTCGACGTGACGCATGTATCAATACGTATAGGGTAAGCCTCTCAATTGGAACCTTA
The DNA here is from genome assembly GCA_003316585.1 of Gomphus bonarii. NCBI lineage: Eukaryota > Fungi > Basidiomycota > Agaricomycetes > Gomphales > Gomphaceae > Gomphus > Gomphus bonarii. The sequence continues at coordinate 10,657 of QFEC01008196.1, forward strand.
GTCGAAAGCCTTTAGCAGCCGCGCACGCCGACGGATCCAGATGCGAACTAGCTGTATCAACTGCGATCCCAAGAATTTATGACACAGGATACGTTGAGTACTTTACTGTTAAGTCTGTATCTATGGCGGCACTGCCGTGTCAAAACGGTCATATGTTCATCGCCACCGGGGTGAGCTCTACCAGTGTTGGAACAGTGGTTTTCAAAGGTTTTCTGCACTTACATGAGATATCTATTCTCTAAAAGTCCATACAGGTGGCACTATGAGAAACCATTGTGGAATCCACGTTCACCTCAACGGCTCTCGGAAAGCCAAGCAAAAGCAATGATGATATAGTCATCGCTCAGCCGAGACCAGGGTTCAGATCGGGACAAAGAAATATTCAGCGGCGGAGAACCATTGTACAGGAAAAGAATCTCCGCTCCAAAATTTCCCACGCAACCCAGACCGTGACAGAACCACTGGTGCTACCTATTCACGCGATGGCCATTACACAACCAGGCGCGATTTCTACCAAATATGGTCAGGGGGTCACCGAGGATGAAGGGGAGGAGAGCGATGAGTATGAAGTGGTGCGTGCATTCTGTCAACTTTGGTCGCGTCTTTGGTTGAGACGCGAAATGGTGCGTAGCCTGATGAAGAGGATGATGAAGAAGGCGAAGAAGGCGAAGAAGGCGAGTCAGACGACGAATCAGAGGACGAGGATGAAGAGGTGAGCTGTAGTACCTGTCAAGCCCAATATCAATACATAATGTGGTCTAAAAGGGTGGCCAAGGGCTGACGGCCATGCTATTGGGAAATGTACGTATCTCGACAATTGCCATTGTATGACGCGACTGAGGCGAGAAGAACACAGAATACAGGCGAGGTAGGGATCTACGACGATCAGGAGGATGAAGGGTGGGTCCCAGGAGGTGGGAAGGAGCCTGCTGATTATTCAGGGGAAGAGTATGAGAATGAGGATGATCAGGATGAACCAACAGACCCATCGACTTTAAACGGCTCAATGATGTCGAATGGTAAGAAACGGGCGCGGGAAAACGGCCCTCCAGAAGGCGATAGTCCAGAACAAAAAAAAGCTAAATTATCAACTGAACCTACGCATTGATTCATAATTTGACTTATATTAAAGTTCAAGCTGGGGATATTGGGATATTTAGTTTATTAGTAGGCTATGGCACCACAATGTGCTCTTCCCAATCTATACCTTTCTTTGTCCACGTCGTCCTCCTATTCGGGATGGGAGCGAGCTCCACTAAATCTATTTCTGTGGGTTCCATAATGACGAGAGCGAAGTTTTTAAGAGCTTCCTCGATGTTACACTTTTGCTCTTCTCCATCTGCCTCATCACACTTTGGTATTGTCACTGGCCACTTATTGGCTTCATCATAGTTCTCAGGCTCCATGAGCGAACCTGGGACAGGGCGCACAAAACTGGCTCGAAGATGACTCGAGATGTTGTCAAACGCTTTCACTCGTTCCAAATCCCAGTTTATTTTCTTGTCCTCACCCCCAGAGAGCATGTCCCACGGGAAATATGCGTGCCAAGGATGCGAGGGCTGTGGAAGAAGGAAAGTTGATCCTACGATGCGGAACTGGGTGTTTGATTTTGGGAACCAAAATGTAGCTTCGGTATTTGCGTTGACATGCAATTGATGTGCTTTAGGAGAACGAATGTCGGTGGTCGTTAGGAACAGAGGTCGGGAGGGTGAAAGAGTCACTATAGCCCGATGGACGACAGTGCGCGAACGAGGGTATACCTCTGAGGATGTAGACAGGACCGTCGAGAGAGTATAAGCTGTTTCGTGATAATGAGAACCACATCCATCTGTGGCATGACCAAAGGACGTATATGATGTCAATTGTTGAGCTTACTTGGAGTCTTTTCCTCAGACAATGCCTCCCTGATGATATCCAACCAGCGGGGTGCTTGTGCAGACATAATCCCTGTCTTGACCCGTGTCTCGTGCGAACAACTGCGGTGAACAGGCGAGAACTTCGTACTCACGTGATCACTCAATGCGGCCTCCGAGTGACTACTAATGCACATGCACAGGTACGTGACCCGATAGTCGTCATTAAGTACAAAAACGTTGCGGACAGTCGAGTGATCATATGAGAAGAAATTTCAGGGGCAAAGGTAAGCCAGGTGCGAAACCGGGTCCTGAGCTCAGCCTGAGAGAATGATATCCGTGCACTATAACGCTCATACCGAGTTGGCGAAAGAGGAGATCATGCTACCATGTGTAGCTACGCCGCTTTGTGGATCACACTTCACTTTCTAAGCGATGTGAAGAAGAGAAGTGCCTCGGCTAATAATTGCCCAACTTGTGGAGCTTGCTGAGGTATGCCAGAGGAGTTAGAAAGGATGTTAGAGAGTATCAGCGCATCTCGTGAGCGCCTGGAGATGTTGGAAGGCGGGCTGCCAGTGAGATGCCTTCGTAAGAGCGAAGCTCATCATCTTCCATCATTCCATCGCCTGCTTCTCCCGCATCCTCTCTTTGGACATTTGGGTCACAGCACCCTATATTCTAGTGCACAGCACTTCGCGAACTCCTTTGACGATTACTCTTAAGGTTACTGAATGCTCGATCTCCGGAGTCTGAACAAATTTAAGCGGAGTCACGAGCTTTCGATTAGATGCAGCGATCACTGGAACATGAGATTGACAAGTCTTACTGGAACTTCGCTCCGTTCTTTGCCACCCTCAGGCTGTCATGTCGTTACGTCCCTTCTGACGTGTTGACCAGATGTTAACGCTGTGTGAGCGACGGAGATCGGTTCATAGAAGATAGCTTGTTGGCATATAGCCATGGGAAAGTGAGAAAGAAAGACGGACTTTAAAATTCTAATTAATCCCATTTCGACAAACGCCGCGAACCCAAATTCGCGTAAGCGCCTCGCGGGCCTGCTTCTCGTGGGCAGGGTATCGGCTAAACACCCCATCTTATATAGTGGAAGTACCTTTAACATGATCGTCAACACATTATGACCCGCCGGTCAAGACTTGAGTCTGTACCCCGCGAAGTTGTTGAGGAGATCGCATTCCGCGTTGCTCTCGTGTCATTCCTGGGTCCACCCACTGCCCTGGCAGCCTTCCTGCGGCTCTCCAAGACGATTTACAAGGTTGTCAACCGAATAGACAACCCCCATCTGTATGCCCGCATATTTCGTAGCAAGTTCGACATTCGTGCGGTCCCAAGAAGGTTTGGCGATGACTTCGCATTAACATCGGAACAGGCGCATGAACTCGTGCGTCGGTGTGAGGGGCTCAAGCGCATCAAGAACAACACTTACCCTCGTTTCCTGTATGGAGACGATATTGACGGAGGATTGAGGGTCGACATGTGGATGGCATACATCATGTTCCTCGAAAACGATGATAACAATGCTCTGCAACTCGTTCAATACGCGCATATAAATCGGTTTGCACTGGACTTCGTGAGGAGTGGGGGGAGGCTTCACGACGGCGAACAGCAAAATGAGGGATGGGTCCTCGACACCGAAATCAATGCGTTGGGGATGTGGCTCTTTTGGTTCACTGATCACGGTTCAAACCATCTTTTCATATCGTTTTGAATATGTTTGCTGATTTTTTTTTTCTGTGTTCTGTAGAACGTGTCCAAATCGAAACTCCCATTCAACGAGAAGAGATTTTTGCGGCTCTGAGCTCCCTATATGTTGGCTCTTTTAAGGTATGGTTTGCTATCAAATGCTAATATATTGCTCAATCTTCCATTTTATTTAAAGTACGGATCAACACACCTACCCATCACCTACTTTCTTATTCCTCCTCTACAAGTTCCCCCGCCTCCCCCGCCTCTCTCGGTTCTTCCCCTCTCGATCTCACCCCTCGCCGCCCCATGTATTATTCCGGACCACTTCACCTGGGAAATTACTCTCGCTCGACCTCTACTCATCCCTCCCGTTCTTCTGGCGTACATTGTACGCTTTGAGATCCGTTCTCAGATATCTCAGGCTCATGTTCAAAATGGATGGGTGCCATTGGGGTCGCGGGCACCGCGTACTCGTGCCGAAAGACAGCGTACGGGGTGGAAGGGTGCAACAGGTGAAGACTACGAAATTTTCCGTAAAGTAAAGACGGCGACGGTGCAATGGAGTGAGAATACTAGCATAATGCATGAGCAGGACTGGATGCGGCTGCGAATTTGCTATGAACCTTGGAGCCAGCCACCAATAAGGGACCGGGTGTTTGTTCCCGGAATGCTCAATGGTGTCTGGACAGGGAGGTGGCTGGTGTGTTCTTTCGCAATTATTTGGTTCTATGAATTAATTCTGTCCCGTGACAGGCGACACCACCCAATTTATTCCAAATACTCCTCCATAATGCAGCAGCGGGTACTCATCTCCCCGCACCGTTTTTAGCTCTAGATATAGAAAAACCGATGCAGGTGAGTAAACAAGATCTTTTTTTTTCTTCTCATCTTTCTATTATCCCTGACACAACTTTGTTGTTTTAGTTTTGCCTCCGGTACGTTTTGGTCCTACCGACGTTAAGTATTGTCGTTATTCATATAATATTATACACACAAGGGAGCATCACCAATACGATCGCAACGAGACCCTCGAATTTGACGATATCAGCTCAGATGGCGTAGGATCAGGCGCACTCAGGGCATGGCTGCCTAGCGGGATTCGAACAGTGAATACCGAGGTGCGGACAAGATGCCTTCGCCCAGTAACGCCCCTCTCTAACATCCTCTGAAGGGAAAGCTTCGCGTGTATGATTCACACATGCGGCATCTTTCAACATACCACACCTACGATCCTCTACACGCTGTGCTCGACGAGGAAATGGAGCACGATGGCCCCTATGGCAGGGGTGTCTGGGATATCATCTTAACTGCAGAAGTGCGTGTTGGTAATTTGTGGAATGATATGAATTTCTAAGATAATTGACGTTATACCTCACCTTAGACGGACCATGAATTCGCCGAAGCCTGGGGCCACAGCCGATTCGTGGGTCGCGTGCGTGACTGGGACGGGCTTGTTGTGCTTCTTCAGGAGACGGTAAGTTATTCTGGTGGAAATATAATTGGTCTAAGGTGGATGATGAATTCTGGCAGTCGGACCAAGGGCGATGGCTGTTTCGCGGATATCTGCACGGAGGGAAGAACCTTATTGGGAAATGGCGTGAGACAGCGACACAGGTGGATGCACCGGGATGGGAGGGAACATGGAGTATGACAAAATCCGAGTGAAAAGAAAGACAGCCATTTCGGATTCAGTGGGATGGTGAATCAGCGTGTTAGTGGACTGTAACAAAGTAGCCCTTCAAAATTTGTTGGTGCAACTCGACGACAGGAGCGAGATTATAATAACTAGAAGGGTTGCCTGTGTATTAGTCCCATACAACATCCGAGCCTACACCAGCTACGGCTTGCCATATTTCTCGGTTCCGAGTGAGATTAGATTGGAATCACATTACACTTTAAACATCTAGACCCGTGACCAGCCTGTGGACTATACGTCATGAGGCACATACGCAGCCTCAGCACACTATAGACAGGCTGGTTGCGAGTCAGTTTAACGTCCCGGTCCATTGGAGAGTTGTGATGCTTTCGTCGAAAGAACACCGGCGGCTCAACCCTGCTGAATGAAAACAATTTGAAGATTGAGAAAACAATGAGCTTCCACCCAATATAAGGTACCGGGTTGCTACATTAAACTTTTCACCACTTCTAAATCGACCGCGGGGAAGCGTAAGGGCGTGTAGTAATATAGTTCAGTCGAAAGAATAGCAGGTTGTGACAATATATGGGACCATCGACTTCGCTTTGCAAGCTCTAGGATTAGCAAGGGACTCTATAATATGTTAGCCCCGCCAATAAGCCAGGGTCGTGCCAAAGCTGCGCCATACTTTCTTCTCGAATAATCACCGTCAAGATGGGGTCCACTGTCAGGGTCTTGCTATGGGTCTCATTTCCGTTTGCACGATATCATAATGAAAATATAAATGAGATGTGACCATGGAGCTCCCACCAGTAAAAAGACTTATAAAACTCGACAGCAACGTTCAGTTTAGGGTTAGTGCCCATACTTCAAACGTCCCGAGACTTTGGTCTGGGGCATTAATATTGAGCTGTCGTTATTTTCCACCTAGCCACATCAACATACATTCAGCTTTGACTCACCCAGCTTTATCCAGCCCAGTCGTATCCAAATCAGACACCCCTTACAAATATGGCTCAAGTTGCTCTTTGGTGTGGCTCTAAAGCCAGGTCTTGAATAGCGCGTCTGACTTGAAGTCGTGACAGGCGTGACATTGTAATAAAATACCTAGATGTCTTCCAGTATTTCTTCCTCATCCGTATTCGACCTAGAAGATCTCCTTCACGTAGAACAAACGTAGGTTTCCTATGTCCCGTATCGCTCTGGTCTGATCTATACCGTTAGATTTTTTGATGGAGGCTATAAAGAAGGGCATGCACATGGACGCACGCATGGACTTATTGAAGGTCGCGCGCTTGGCCAAGAAAAAGGTTATCAACTGTGGGAAGAAATAGGATTCTATGAGGGTTTTGCGAAGGTGTGGGAGTCTGTCTGCCAGACAAACAATGGGATTGAACACACTGCTAAGAAGTATGCGGATCGATTCTCAACTTTGTAATCTCTCCCTGACAGCAGAATCTTCGAGTCGTACAGAAGGTCATAGCCGACATTTGTTGGATCTGGTGTCCCAATTCCCGCGTATAAATCCCTCTGCCCTTCCTGAGGGCTCCAATGGTCCCGAAGATATGGAGTTGGATATTACAGAGCTGCTGAGCAAGATCCGTGCTCGGTACAAAGCACTGTGTGCCACCGTTGGCGTCAAACCCCGTCTTCTTGCTGTAGGGCCGGGTACTCCCATCGCAGAAAAAAGCGATGTATCGCAAATTCAAGGAAAGGGGCGTGTGTGGAAGCTTGAAGACAATCAGAGTCATGCTCGCGCAACAGAACTGAGCTTTTGATCCCGAGTACAACAACAACGACAGACTCCTATATCCCTCGTAATAAGGGCTATTCATACTGCGCTCAAATCTCCACCTTGGGTCCGAGCTCGGTAAGCTATATTTTCCTGAACTTATCTTATAATGCCAAGCCGTGGCCTTGTGACTGCCTTGAAGAAAGCCCAGATTATCGGTCCTCAGTACCCTTAGCAGCGACGCGACGCGAAGCTTTAGTCAGGTAGCTCTCTTGGGGAAATCACTTTCAGAACTCTTCCAAGTAATCAGTCATTCTAGTTGTCACAATTATGTTTTGTCTATCATGGTTTCTTATATAAATCCCATAAATAGATACACTTAGACCCTCAAGCTAATTCCTAGCTGGAGCAGGTTCATCTAGTCCAAGCTTGCCATTCGTTCCTCAACCTTTTTGACTCGAGCATCAACGCTCGCTAATACCCGTTTGACCTCAGCCACCTCTTCGTGTATACTTCTTCCATCTCCTCTGACAACTTCCTCAAATACCCTGAATGCATCCCTCACACTCTCTCCGACCATTCCTTGAATGTCATCGTCAGGCCTTCGCAGTTTTCGTCGCGCCGCAGCCTCTATCCGTCCAGCTCGAAAATACGTCCAGATATTACTCAGAACAAGCCCTACCACAACGAACCATAGTACGGCCGTCGTTGACGAGCTATCCCACGTGTCTTTGATGAGCTCGATGGCGCCCGTGAATGACTGCTGAGCAACTTTCGCTGTCCCCTCCACGGTGTCCAATGCCCACTGCAGTCCACGTTGCGAGCGCTCTTTCCCCTTATCAATGCGGATATCCTCAGAGCTCCTTACCTCGACCCCAGTGGTCGGGCTAGCAGGCTGTGCCAAAACAGCAGCGGCTTCCTCGATAACCTTTCCATCAGCATCCTTGGGTATGAATTCAGACTTGTGGTCCGCAATATAGGCGCGCATAGCACGCTCTAAGTGGCTATGGTACGTCTTCTGGCCTTCGATACATGAGCGTTCAATGATGCCTGTCTTATGTGTAAGCGAGGTTCAAACTTTTGTGTCTCGTAGCTATATTCACCTCTGATGAAACTCCGCCCAGTCCACTCGACTTGAGTTGTTACCACAATGCGCGTCGAGGCAGCGCCGGCCCACATAATGCACGTGCGTGTCTTGACGGAGAAGACGTTTCCACTCGGCACGTCAGGGGTGCGAGTGGTGGTGAGCATTGTGACGTAGTCATTGTAGTCCAAGTGCACCATATCATCTCTGAGTTCACACTTGGTTTGCTTCGGGCCCAGCCCTCCAGAAAGTGGCTTGACGTATGACATGTTTCGTGTAAGCATTTCAGAGCCTTCGGAAATTGGAGCCCAATCAGAGATTTGTATGTCTGTGAAATAATTCAATATTGCTCTCCCTGAAAATTGGAACACATACCTGTAAGTTTTTCATCGTTCCTCATAAAGTCTTTTATGAAGCCACTGGCAAACATTAAATTGTATATTTTCTCTGGTTCTCCAGGAACAATGCTTTCCATTGCCGACTCTGAATAATGCGTACCCGCCCTACCACATGCACACATCGTTGCATTCCGAGGTATGCTTATACCATTCACCACTTTATCGCGGACCATGGGGACAATGCCATCGATGACATTGACGAGACTATTTTGTCCAGCGCCGTCGATCGAGCCGCGCGGACTATTGGGAATTGAGTTCTCAGGGCGAACGGAGCGCCAGATATTATATATGACGTCGTATGTGGTGTCACGGCTCAGTAGACTCGCGAAAGTATACTTTCCTGTATGGGTCGAGATCTGAATAGCATTCGGAATTACATAGGCGGTCATGCGTTTGTCAACGTGTGTGATGTCTTCGATAGGGATAACCAGCTTCACAGAAGTATAAGACCTAAGTCAAGAAATGAAGGGCGTACGCACATCCGTCGTCCATCCAAAGATGTTGGCATGAAAACAAATATGATTCTCGGAGATGTAAAGTCGCCCTTGTATTAGGATCTCGCGCTGTAATGCACAACCATAGTCATCAATAAGATAATCGCCTTCGGGAACAGTCGGGAAAAGGGCATGGAAATCAGCAGTTCTTTTGTTGGAAGCCACTGCAAAGCCCGTGATGGGAGCGGCTTCGGAGAGATCAAGGTCGTCTGGAGAAGAATCGTCTTCGCTCTCATCTGAGCTGGACTCGGCGACGAACTCGCCGGCCTCGACTGCACGCTCCTGACCATAGGGTAGACTGTGACTTGACTTGCGAGAATTTGCGGAGTGAGAATGTCGGTCTTTCCTGGGGGGAGGTGGTGGTAATTCAGAATAAGAGGTTTTTTGCTGCACACGGGGCAAGGGAGATGGTACAGGTGGTACAATAGATCGTGGCACCATGGGATTAGCGAGAGCAAGACCAGAGCCAGCCAATGCACTCGCAAGTCCGCCAGAGGGATGAGCCTTGCGTTTTGACTTAGTTGACTTCTGAGAGGATACCGACCCTTCGCGACGACGCCACCCTTTTTTGTCTTTAGACTGTGGCGGGGATGCAGACATAAAAGAGTGGCCATCCTCCGAAGTAGGTGATGCGACAATTCCCTGCTGCGAATATGAGGATTGCATGCTCGACTCGATATATTGATTCTCTATGGAAGCCGTAGAATCACGGCGATCATTAGTCACGTTCAAAGTCTGAGCTTTTGAGGGCCCAGGACTGGAGAGAACGGTCTCGGAACGTGACGGCTCCTCGGGAAGAGCACGAGTTGGACGACGGGGACTGGATGTATGATCATCGACCTCCGAAATCTCCGGCTGTGTACCCAGGGACAATGCCCGTCGATTACCTTCCTTCATGCGGTCAGAAAATGATTTTCGTGCTTGACCTTCGTCGTCGTCTGGGTACAGCAAGTTGCTGCGGTAATGATGGTCTTGAGCAAGAGAGTTGGGGCGGTGAACGCTGTCTGGGGATGGTGGATTACGGGTAAGTGATTCGTTGGAGTCCGAGGTCAAAATGAGACGAGGATTAATGCTTGGGGTGGAAGCCGAAGACTCGATGCTTGACGTTGTCTGGCGCTGGGATAGCCTAGCTTGATCACCGTCCTGTTTCTGTGGCGCATTGGGGTTCTTTGTGAACTTGGAGAGCAAAGACGGCATTATAATTGTCAGAGCAGAGTACGTGTGTTCATCGACTTTAGTTGTTGTTGTTGCTGTTCACGCCGATTACGAGCTGCCTTTGGCTGAGCTCAAGGCTGTTTTGGGAACCATTTGGGCCCACAGGCTATCAAAGTTTTCTTTCTCCATACAACCAACTAGCCAAACCCCGAATGTCTGAACCGTTGTTGCACAAGTTGCATATCTTTCGTTTGCACAACTACCAAATGGTTTCACAAGAACTAGAACACTGCAAAGCTCTTGGGCCTCATCGGGAAGCGATTGTCCCAATTGATCTCATACGGTTGCGAGGGAGTCTAGAAATCATAGGGACATACAAGCTGACCAAATAAACTGTCAGGGACCTCATAGGATGTAGCAGCTGTTTGCAAGGTAGGTGGTACATCTAATTGCCATTCCGTTTGTGTGAGATAATTCTCTTGTACTAAGTTTCTCTTGTCAGCCAATTGGAACGTCGTTTACCAACATACTCGTGAAATTACTGTCCACCACATAGGAATTGGTGATCATCGCGCGTCCCCTGAAAGACGCGAGCTTGCATATGGAGAAACAGTGGTGGTTGAAGAAGACAACTGGTATTGGCAAATCAGACGGCGCCGAAGTCGTAATATTTTCTGTCAAATTCTGGCGTTGACAGGTCTCAGTGAGCAAGCGATCTCAAATATTATTTTTAAACTGAATTTATTGTTTTGTTCGAGTGAGTGAGTGAGAATCCATAAATATTGTAGGGTGTCTAGAACGCCGTGAAGATGAACAGGCACTCTTTTGGTGTATCAATATGTTAAGCACACGCTCATGGATACACTGCGAAGCAAACATGGCGAACCTCGACCTTCAGATTCATTATGTCAGATCAGTGGATGATATCCAGGGATCTCGGTGGATCTTTCTTACGACTATCTCTCCATTGGGTGGAAACTTTTCTACTTCTTGTGAATAGTCTAAACATCGACATCGGACGAGTATGCCCAGTTGGTGCTGAGTTTCCTATCTTTTCTTACTAGAGAGCCATATTATGAGGAAACTGTGGAGGCTGTGTGGGTTTGTCACTGTGAGCAGTACAATCACAGAACTCAATGCTGCATCACTTACGCTGTTTTATTATACTCTGGAGTCAGGCAGGCCTTTTTAAATTATCTTGACAGCCGATAATTAGACAACTGCCGAGACAATCAGTAAGAAACGCACAAACCAGCTGCGATCACTGTCAAGTTGCTCGCGATCATTCTTGGAAGAAACTCTCTATCACGCCCAAGACTGCAACTCCTATAGATGATCAACTGAGAAAAAAAATTCAGACTCCAGGACGGGGTAGAAGTGTCATTGAACTATATCGATTATAATTTCTGTATGATGATTATCGCTGTGAAAATATGTGTATTAGATTGGGGACAGCCACAACAACCAGTTCCCTCTTTATAGTTTGCCTGGATTGCTAAGGTGAGAAAAAAGGAAGACTACAACACATTTTTGTTACTCTGGGCAGTGATACCTCTATAAATACAATAGATGCTTCTTTTACAAGACTGCAATGCTCCATTGTTCTGGAACCCGAGTAATACTACACTAAAATGACATTTGGAATTCTTTGTTGTTATCTCGACTCACTTGACATAGTTTGCCAGTGAGACAGCTCTGGACATCTGAAGCTGAAATATTTGTTGCTGGGACCCAGCCTGGGAAGCTATGGAGCCAAGATATCAGTGGTGATGTGCACTGCCATCAGATATATGTTCTCCAAAATGGGAAGGCTAATCAATCGTAAGTGTTGCCATGGGAAACGGACTACCCAGTCCTGACAGCGGCCCCGAAAAAGACGGCCTGCCAAACATCCCGAGATCCAGTAGGTTCGTTTCCGGAACGTTGTTTGGATGCTTCAGGCTCAGCCGGACATCCATTACAAGCTATTTGCAAGTTTTGCAAGGCAGATCACAGCCTCTTCCTCATTTTCTTGTCTGGATGACGGAGAGGGGTCTAAATTTGGCTACACATTATGTATATAGGCCCCATTAATTTTTAAATTTACCTTAATAAGCGGAAAAACCACCGTTAGGAAGAGCTTAGAGACTGAGCATTGAGGCACCAGTCACTTAAATCCGCCAATAAAGAGACACGTTACAACTATCCTTAGGATGTCCAGACCAAGTGGGCTACCTTGAGGCCAAGATGGTCAAATTGGATCCAGCTTATGAGAGACTGCTCGATCGCAATACGATCTGTACAGACTGCATTGCATGTATGATCGGATGACCAAAATCAGAGCTTTTATAGCATCCGACAGCCCGTAGCCAGTTTAAATAATATCATGCTCCCAACGGCGAAGTGGACACATTGCATATCTTCCAGTCTCTTACGGTAACTGCGGAAAACTATATCAACTTACTTGCAGGCTTCATTGGAAATGCCTTCTACGAAATTAATCCTTCTTGCGCCATTTACAGCGTCGGTAGAGACAGCCTAGAGCATCGGCAATACTAAGTCTCTGGAGGACTTCAAGTGCCAAATTTGGTAGCGTGAGAGAGAGATGCCACGAGAATAGCGCCTGTCGCTCGCTTTACGATACTACAAACGGCTTCGTGCGCTTTCGCTTGCGTCTCTGGCGACTGAGATATGCTCGAGGTCCAACGCCCTGCAATGGCAACATACAAACTAGATGACCCTCCCCGAACTAGGTACCGCGCTACTTCCGTCGATTCAACAGAGTCATATAATTCGGTCAATACCTCGACGTCCGTAGTGTCTTCAACTTATGTCAACCCTCGCAGTGAGAGTATCTACTCAGACACGCTTACTGGGACGGAGGAATCGGTATCTTCGACTTATGTTCATCCTGGTAGCACCTACTTCCCAGAGCCGACGGAGGAGACGGTGAACAGCATCCAGGCACTTCACCCCGAAAGTCCAACCGACTACTCCTATGATGCTGACCGAGATAGAGTGGAATTCCATGTGCTATGTCTCTACGATTTCGACTCGGATGACCCTGATCATACACCGTTTAAAAAGAACGAAATTCTTAAAATCATCGCGCGGGAGCCGAGCGGATGGTGGGCAGCCGAGTCAGGCCTCCACGTAGGTTGGATACCCAGTGCATTCGTGAGTATCGTTCCCCCAGATCTAGTGCAAAAGTTACGGGATGTCCCCTTGGACTGGAGGGAGTACGAGTTGAGGGCTGAAGTTCTGTACACTGGGGAATCTATGGAAAGTTTGAAATTAGTTGGCGAGGACACATCCCCGAGGGATCGTATTTCTTTCGATGATGTGCGTTCGATATATCACTCATTCTGTTGTTGCGGTCCTCATACTCAGAACAGGACCAAGTCGTCCCAGCCTCTTATCCCCTCTCTCCCAACGACTTTCCCACCGATGTCACCCCAGGGTTATTTCAACACTTTGAAACTCCTACACACATACCCTCAGAAGAATCTGGACTCCTCGTGAACCCGTGGAACAGCCCTGGAAAAGATATTTATACGAATGTCCCTCGGACACCGCGCACGCCAATTCCGCCCAAGGTTCCAGCTCCGGCTCCTTCTACGTCCGTCATTTCACTCTCTCAAGGAAGTTCACGGCAACCCGTGCCGCCACTTAAGCTCAATATCACTCTGCCCATGATTGATAAACCTACACCTCCTACCCCAGTCTCATCAACTCCAGTCTCCAATACCTCAGTTTCTCCTCCCTTTTCATCACATACTCCCACCCCTCCCTCCAACTATTCAAGTCCAGTTCTCCCGCACAACCGCTCGCTTGGATCTTCTTCAGTGTCGATCGGGTCTTCGACTTCAAACCTGAGCCGTCAACGGCCGAATGCCGTTATATATAGCCCAGGCTCCGTTAAGAATCTGGCAACACGCATTGGTAGCCCAGAATTGCTCACCGACAGCTCCAGCGAGATTGACTTAACTACATCCTCACCACGTGGAAGTCCCTATTCGCGAAGAGATCCCAGTGGACGGGGTAAGATCTACCGGATCACCGGCGATGTTGATGCACAGGCTTTCCATAATGCTAAGAGAGCGAGAGCTCAGCTACCTTGGTATCTGAAGCCGGATTATATAGATGAGCATATTCAGTTGGACTCTAGTGGAAGTGTGAAAGCAGGGACCGTGAATGCCTTAGTGGAGAGGTTAACTATGGAACCCCTGAGTGTGTCATGTTACCTTCAACTTGTCATTGCACTTTGTAACCTATTGTGGTCAGAGGTGGAACAGGAAGCTACATACCGACACACATTCCTTACAACTTTTCATACGTTTATGATGGCTGACAATTTGTTGGATCTCCTTATTCGACGATACGAAATGGATCCTCCACAAGATCTTGCCGAGGAACAGTTCAGGGACTGGATAGAGAAAAAGTTCCATCCCACCCAGGCCAGGTAACCATCAGTCCCTGAAGTGTTTCCAGTGATATTGAGACGATTATGATACAGGGTGCTCCATGTTTTCAAAGTATGGGTAGAGGAGCACGGTATGGTGGAGGATGACCCGCATATTATCCCCCGAATCCGTGACTTCTTGTCACTCATCGAAATCCCAGTCCATGCCAAGATGGCGAAGAACATTCTGAAAATCATTGATCTTCGCGTAAGTAGTCAAAAGGATATTGTAAGTACTGATACATACTAAAATTTCCGTAATCTCCTAGCAACATTCAGATATTAATATGCCACTCCTCGCTTCCTCGGCTTCAACGCGCAGACCCTTGAAGCGCCAAAAGAATGACATTCTCAGAGTTGATCATGGTGACCTTGCACGCCAGCTGACTCTTTACGAAGCCCGTCTGTACTTGAAGATCCGGCCACACGAGTGCCTCACTTGGGCTTCCATCCAAAGGGGTGACTCTGTTCGAAATCTCGGAGCCTTCGTGTCGACAAGCGATAAGCTGGCGTCATGGGTGAAAATGAGTGTTCTTAACAATGACGCGCTGGGAAAGCGAGCAGATACCATAGAACTTTGGATTAAGGTGGCTGAGGCAAGTGATGTTACCTATTATCAGGAGCACCACTTGATTTAATTTCAGAAATGCCGAGCCTTAAATAACTTCTCTTCAATGAGCGCAATCATTGCTGCATTGAAAAGTCAGGTCTTTTCCAAGCTACAACTCACCTGGGCACACGTCAATCGCGCGTCCCACGTCGATGCTCTAGCGAAGCTCTTTGAAACCACCGGAAACTTTAAGGCCTACCGAACCATTCTCTCATCTATAGAAGCACCCTGTTTGCCATATATCGGTGAATAATATCTGGATAGTGACGTCATTTGATCTGACCATATAGTGCTCAGGTATCTTCTTGTCGGATATGGTGAAAATATCGGAAAATCTAAACTCCCCAAATTTCTTGAAATATAAATCTACGGATACACCTATCTCGTCGGAAGTTAAGCTTATCAACTTTGTTAAGCGTCAGAGGATGGGGGAAGTTGCCCATACCATCACGCGGCATCAGCCTAAAGTTCGAGATCAGTATAAGATTACCGAAAATGCATCGGTATGTTCTCGTTCTCTTGTCGGTAACATCATGCTGAGGATTGCGATTGTAACACTTGACCAGGTCATGGAGTTCGTCGAAAACCAGCTTAGGATTGCCGCAGACAAGGAAGAGGAAGTCTTCTGGGCGCGGAGCCAAGAGGTACATCATGCAGAGCTTGCACACGCAGATATTCGAAAAGGCCTTGAAGCAGCTGGTTTCTGACAATCCTTGTGTTTCATAGCATTTTCTCTCTTTAGGTTTTCTCGTTGCGTTTTTTTCTTGTCCATTCTGGTTTATATCTTTCATCTCACGATATATATGTTATATGTTCTTTGCTAGTCTCAGTTTGACAAATCAAGAATGTTCACGAAGTACACTGCGTGGTGTGGCTGGGTGACTAAATAGGCGGCCAAATGTATATGGGCGAAATGTGTACGGGAGGACATGCAAGCCAAAGTATAAAATTACACGGGCTTCAGGGTCCGGAGTTTAGGAATGTGACGTGAATTGGCGATGGATACGTAGATCGAAAATGAGCGGCAGGCACGAGAAGATGAGGCTATCATCAAAAGTCTCCAGAATTAAATGGAATTCAGCAATTACAGCCATCCTGTCCGCCAACGGCACCACCAGACTTGTTGAGATCCACTCCTGTACCCCGTTGCCCAGCTGGTCGTGCCCCAGCGCCAGCGCCAGAAGAAGTACGCGTAGGCGCAGTCAAGGGAAGCTTCTTGGCTGTGAGCCGGTTCGTTAGTACATGGCTTGAAATATTGTGACAATTTGTTTCGAAAAGAGCGACCTACCGATCGCCGTAAATATTTCTGCTACTCCCTCGCCCGATTTAGCCGATGTCTCTCCCCACATTAAGCCTTCTTCCTCTGCATATTTCTGAGCTTCCTCCTTCGACACTTGTCTGGAAAATGGACGTTGAGTTTGCAACGAATGAAGTCATAGGCCACAGGCTTGGAAAATGAGAACCATGGAAGAAGCTTCATCCAATGGGAAAAAGAACCAATTGAGAGCGTTTTAGATGATATGAGCAACCCACCTTCGTGCTTCAAGGTCTGTTTTGTTACCACAAAGTAATATGACGATCGATGGATCTGCTTGGCGTTGTAGCTCACGGATCCAAGTACGGGCCTTATCCAGGGAAGCCTGTTGCACAGAATTACTATGGTGAAAACCATTAGATTATTTGGGTTACCCCACCGTTTGAGTGATGTCGTAGACTACGACGGCGCAGTTCGCATTTCGATAATACATTGGTGCCTGAGTGGTAGTTGACTAACATTCAACATTTTAAATCCATAGTTACTGACCAGAGACTGATGTAATTATTCGATATTAGTACTCATGAGTGTGCAAGAACAGTTGAGCAGACCAACCTTGTAGCGTTCTTGTCCCGCAGTGTCCCTTGTTGGTATGATTAAAACCTCAGAATAGTGCTCTTAAAAGCCTGGAAGCGCACCAGATCTCAAACTTCACAGTTGTGGCGTCATCCAGTTGTACGGTTTGTGTCAAAAACGCAGCTGTTGATACCAAAGATCTCAGACTGCTCAAATACGGATGACATTGCTACTCACCTCCGATGGTACTCTCTCGATAATCATCAAATTGATCCTTGACAAACCGAAGAACCAAACTACAGCTAGGTTAGGACTGACCAGTGCAAGGTACAAAAAAATATGTACCTAGACTTGCCCACTGCCGATTCACCTTCCCACGATAGTCAGCTGTTCTTGCGGACAACGACTGTAGTTCATGAACACACCGAGCAGAACCAACTTGAATTGAAATTGACGGGACATTAGAAGTTGGAGGAGGATATTGGAAAATGGTTGGCGGGGGTTAACTGTTGTCACTTGATGATAAGACCCGCAGCGCCCGCAAAATTAGTTCCGCTGGTTGCTTCTCACCACAATCATCCGATTGTAAACTTGCTCTCTACATCGTCTTATACAGCAAACGCGTTCTCAGGAAAAGCCGCGAGGAATAAGTTAAGCCCAACTGGTCACTCACTTGCAAACAGGTCAGGCTTTTCAAGAAGAAAAACGTAAACCGCAAGTTTCACACCTGCCAGCCCATCCACACCAAGCCGCGATTAGACAACTTGAGGGCTCATTCGCCAGACTTTTGAGCATCCAGAGTTCATACTATACTGAGTTCTATCTCTACCTACGAGCAAGGCATCATGAATCGTCATCATCCCTATGGTGGTTACGATGGGTCGCGAAGAGGCGGCTCTCCACAGGGTCCGGGACCAGACCGACATTCACGCTTTGGA
Organism: Gomphus bonarii; assembly: GCA_003316585.1. Classification (NCBI taxonomy): domain Eukaryota; kingdom Fungi; phylum Basidiomycota; class Agaricomycetes; order Gomphales; family Gomphaceae; genus Gomphus; species Gomphus bonarii. The sequence continues at coordinate 28,533 of QFEC01008196.1, forward strand.
AGAAATGCCATGGGAGGAGGAAGAGGTCGTGGAGGTGCAACACCTTTTTACGACAATGGTGACTATGACGATGGAGGTAGTTTCCACACCTCGCAAGGCTACAGTGTAAACGGTACTGGTCACGAGGACCCCTTCTATTTTCAAGGGCAAGGTCAACAGATGGGAGTTCCACCTACTACTTTTAATAGTCCACCTGGTTATGGCCCTTATGATGAGCAACCTCATGGATATGGTGGAGGAATGTATGAAGGTGTGTACAGTGAATTTAATTTTTCTCTGGGCTGCCTTGTCCCGAGGGTCTGCCACGCGTCTGCATGGTTAAGGTGAGGATGAGGAACACGCTAGGGTATGCCAACAACATGCAATTGAGCACATGGAAACTACATTATCGCCATGTCTTTCGACTGCGAAGTCTTATCTCGAGTTTTATCTTTAAACAAGGAAGATCTGAAGACTAAGGGAGGGATTCGCATCTGTGCATGGAGAAGCACAAAGCACGCGACTCTTCATGAGCCGACCTAATTTGTCGCTTGCTTGGTCTTTGAATTGTCCTACATTCGACTAGCCCTTTCGTGTTCCTCCTCCTTTCCCTTGACCCTTCACATCATACTGCGAGTAACTCACACCTTATACTGTCTCCCCAGATAAATCTCAGTCCCCTTCTAGAGGACAATTCGGTCAATCGACTCGGGGCAAACGTGCAAATCCGCGTAAAGAGCGTGATGACAAAATTCACGACTCTTTAATTGAAGAACGAATTCAACGCGAACGTCCATGTAGGACGTTATTCATAAGGAACATCAAGGTGTGAAATGCTTCTTAGCATTCATTTATTTTATATTCCGTTGCCTCGTGCATCTCGGTTGAAGGACTCAGTCGCAAGCCCGTTATTCGGCTGCTTGAATATTTTGCTCTATTGGGTTTTGATTATTGCTATTGCCTTTCTAAACTTTGAGACTGCATAAAACTAAGACAGGGCTGACGAACTTTCCGTACCCTTCCTGCGGTAGTATGAAACAGACAGCAACGACGTGCGGCGCAGGTTTGAAGAACACGGCGAGATCAAAACTTTTTTCGACCTGATTGCTAACAGAGGCATGGTTTTTGTTACATACGTGAGCATCGAGCCTGCCTAATCATATACGTAAGATATAGACTTGCAGATGGCTTACTTGTCCTTTCTTTTTAGTATGACCTTCGAGCGGCGGAAAGAGCGCGAGATCGATTGCAAGGTAGTGAGATTAGTGGCAGACCTGTCAGAATTGCGCTATTTGATCACAAGATATATATTGACCTATTACATCTAATTTTTGCAGATTGATGTACATTATAGTCTCCCCAGAGGAGACGAGCAGCAGCAAGAATGTGACAGGGACAAAAATCAGGTTTACCAGCTTTATCCCATATTTTCCCGCGCCCTTACTAACACTGTCTTTTCCTAACCTACCATACTTCGTCACAGGGGACTCTACTCGTTACGCTTCGCAACTCTGTATCTGGACAGCCGATCGACGATACCGAAGTCCGCCGTAAATTCCAACAATTTGGGGACGTTAAAAGCGTGAAACATGTTGGTGATCGTCCCGAGTAAGGTTCTATACAGTTTCAATTATAATATGCTTAAATTAACACCAGTCAACGTTACGTGGAGCTTTATGATATACGGGTCAGAAATTAGACTTTCCCTCTGTCATTAGACGCAGCTCACGGAATTTTAGGCATGCGAGGAAGCCCATGATCGCTTGCGACACCAGGGCCTCCAAGATGGGGTAATGGATATCGTTTTCGCTTGGGATGTGCCTGATAATCCTCTTCCTCCTGGGCCATTCCCACCAACAAAGTCAACCGCTAGGTTTTAATTATTCCATTTGTCCTTCCTACTTACTCATTTCTAGGCGCGCCGAACTTCGTGACAGGCAAGGTAGTGAGCATGAAGACCGACCTTTCCGGGGGCGTGGCGGCCGTGGACGTGGACAGCGCGGGCGAGACAGTTTCCGCGATCGCGACCAGCGTGATAGAGAACTTGATGAATGGGAAAGGGATCGTGCTCCTCCCCGGGACGACTGGGGTCGGGATCGTGGCAGGAGATACGACGATATGGGTCCTGGCTCAGGTCCAAGGAATGCGCGGTACGACAGAGATAACGATGGATACGGACCATTGAACGGCCCTCCAGACGACACACTAGAGCGTGCAAAGGGTGTACAGCAGGTATAGTATATCAGCCTCTTGAAGTGTCAAGTGTCGCTTATGTATCGTATCATATGAAGCTTTTGGCAGCTCTTAAGCAGCCATCCACGGCATCCTCTTCTCAACCCCCTCCGATCCCATCCTCCACTGTTCAGCCTCCTCGCATGCCATTGGCCCCTCCATCCATACCTTCCAGTACAGCACCTCCGATGAACCCGTACTATCCACCTCCGCCAAGTATGCAACCGCCGCCGCCGTATATACCGCCGCCACCATCAAACCCTTATGGGGCATACCCAAACCCATCTCAACCTCCGCCACCGCAATCGCAGCAGCCCCAACCTTCGTCGATGTCTCCTGTTCCCCCCCCTGGACTCTCATCTGGGTTACCGCCCAACCTACTAGCGTTGCTCCAGCAGGCACAGCAACAAGCCCAGCAAAGTGTACCGCCACCACCGCAGGGGCACGCTCAACAGCATCAAGCAGCTCCCCCAATGGCATATAATTTGTCGCATCAATCCCCACCTCCGCCAACCCCAAACCAGCCCCTGGCCTTGCAAAACCCTCAATACCAACAGTTGCTCGCCTTCATGGTTAGTATCCCTATGTTAGTCATGTCACTGAAAGATAATCTTGCATTGGAAACAGCAGTCTCAACAAAAGAGGGCGTGATGTTCTACGGTCACGTCGTGTGTTATCCTGTTTCTATATTGTCCTCATAATATACGTGTCACTACTGTCGTTTTGTGTTTGCATGCCCAAATGTACACCTTTAAGTACCTTGCAAATACTTAGTACAGTATGTATCTATGTATTGATAATTATGAGGAGATGAATGACATTTTGATTCCGTACGCCTCTTTTTTTAAACTCTTCTCGTTCTTATATAGGATGTATTATTAACAGCCAGCTGCCTTCGTCCTGTGAATCCGTTATCTGAGGGTAGACGTCAATGGCCATAATTAAGCGTTGCAGCGTGGCCCTTATCTCAGGATTCAACCGTTACAACTACCATGACTCTACCTCTTCATACACACACATCAGGACTCCCTGTAACGCCTGATGTTCTACAAAGGACTGTGTCCAAAATTGGCGTCGAAATTCCAGAGCACCTTGTCCAGGATTATACAACCACTTTGATAAGTGCGAAGAACGACATGGAAACTATCATGGCTTTGGACGGTGAGCTCGAATCAAGAATGGTTTTGCAATCGACTGAGTTCTGACTATACTATCTGTAAGATTTTGTGCCTATAGTTGACACAAAACGCTTCCCGCGCACGCAGGTGCATTATCCGTCAAAAGAAGACAACCCTCTTGGTGCTTGGGCCTGGAAGGCGACCGTGAAGAACACATATGATAGTGAGGTCAAAAGAGGTATTCTCTCTGGGAAGACTGTCTGCTTGAAGGTCTGAATGTCAAAGCCCTGAGCTTAATCGGATTTTGAAGATGGTATACGTTCCAGGACAATGTCTGCCTCGCTGGTGTTCCATGTCTTTTCGGCACTAATGTATTTTCTGACTGGGTGCCAAATACGGATGCTACCATTGTAACACGAATTCTGGAAGCTGGTGGCGTCGTATGTTCTTCTATCTGACATAGGTCTTCCCATACTTCTATTTCTCCTTGCTTTCCAGATCCTGGGAAAAGCAACCTGTAACAATTGTATGTTTGCGTGATCTTTAATTGGATCGTTCTTAGCGCATCCTTTGCAGTCTGTGCTTTTGGGGTATCCAATACAGCTGCACAAGGACCGGTGGGCAACCCTTATGACAAGACTCGCTCAGCCGGAGGTTCAAGCTCTGGTACAGGCGTCCTTATTGCCACTGGCCAAGTCGAACTAGGGATCGGTGCAGACCAGGGTGGCAGTATCCGCTTGGTAAGCTGCCTGTTCATCGTCTTTTTCTTTCTTTCTTTCCTTTTTTTTACTGGGATCTTTTCAGCCTGCAGCACACGTCGGGATCGTAGGTTTGAAACCGACCTACGGGTTGGTTCCGTACACTGGGCTCATTTCAAGCGAAGCTTCGGTGGATCACACAGGTCCGTCTTCATTGCTCATTAGAATACTAAGAACCTCACAAGGTAGTTGGGTTGTAGGTCCCATGACAGTGGTTTGTATTTCAACCTCTTGGCACAACATTTATAGATAATTCTAATGTAGGACATCCTCTCGAATGCTTTGCTTCTTCGCGTCATTGCTGGTGTCGATGGAATTGATGACCGTCAATCCGTAGGCACACCATACCCGTCACAAGTCCCTGATTATCACTCTCTCCTTCTCGCGGCTCGTAGAGCTCAGTCGTTGCTCATGGTTCCTGACAGTCCTATTCCACCCTTAGGGTTTTATGGAGGCAGCACATATAGAGGCGTAGACTACGCGGCTGCAGATCATCAGACGTTCGGAAGGCACGGTCGGAATGAAGGTATGCGCAGAATGCGAATTGGAGTTTTGAAAGAAGGAGGCGAAATTACTGGAATGGATAAACGCGTCTTCGAATGTGTAAAGAATGCTGCAACGAAGTTCACGGATTTAAACGCCGAAGTTGAGGAGATTAGCATCCCTGAGCATCTAGCTGGTGCCCAAATCAGTCGTGTACTCCGGTAAAAAAATTCTTGTATATTCAAGGCGAGCTGCTAATAATTTCTAGATTTTCCACAGTAAACGACCTTTTGGGGAGGCCCGCTGGACGGAGACAACTTTATTTAACAGATTTCGCATCAATTCTACTTCCATGGACACAGGAGAAGTTCGACAAGGCATTCTTTTTTTTTCTCCTCTCAAATGACACTGACGTATTGCTTAGCTCTTCGCTGCCACCATCAATACCATAATTGTAGGTCTGCTTCTTATCAAATTCACATATCATTTCTGAATAGGAAAATACATCCAGAATGGATTGTATGCAGACGAAAACTATCCGATGTTACATGGCAAATGTCACAATCTGATACGAAGGCTTCGAACGAAGTACGATGAAGCACTGGAAAAGGTGGACATTCTCGTCATGCCTACAACTCCCTGGGTAGCTAAAGTGATGCCGGTAACGAGAATTATTCTTTTGATGACCGGGACTTGAGTGCCGTTTAGCCCATAGACGCGCCTCCCCTCGTCCATTTTAACGAGGCGGACGGATTGGTGCGTCTGCAAGTTTGTTTCTAAACTTAACTTGTTGATATGTCTACCCAAGACGGGAAATACTCAGCCCTTTAATCACACGGGTCACCCGGCGTTGACTATTCCTTGTGGCATGTTGCCTCCGCCTGAAGGCCCAGACACGTTGAAGCTTCCCGTTGGGATGCAGCTGGTTGGCAGACATTTCGATGAACTCACATTGTACAAGGCTGGGCTGGCTTGGAGCGATAATTTTGATTGGAAAATCATATAACTGCGTATCGCTAAACATTGCTCCATATCATGTATTCCTCCATCGGATCTAGGTCCAGTATATAAGACAGATTGTCTCTTACCCACTTGGGTGAACCTGTTTTATGTAGAAAGCCCTACACTTCACAAAATAATTCTAAGCCTTGGACCTTGATTAGTGCACGTAGCTCTCTATAACAGTACATAACACTACATATTGTTTAGTAAATACTATATTATGATACAATATCGATAACATTTTATTTCCCTGCCCGTCCCTCGGCTGTTAAGCTCCAAAGACCGTCTTTTACTGTGACGAGTCCTTCTCTCTTCGCGCTTTCTAGGTACATTGCCAGCTGATCGGTTGTACGATCATATCCCGGTGCGAACTTGAGCATACTATTGATTCGTTCCAATGGAAGGGCTCCAACGTTAGTCAGCATGCCTTGAATAAACTAGTTGGAATAAGTAAGTCACGGAGACTAAACTCAATAAAGAGCTGCTGGCTCGTCCACACGCGCACCTTCCAATGTATCTTCATTTGCTCCGCTTGTTGTTGTTGGACGGTGATGATCGCTAGAACTTCTTCTTCTTCGACAGCTTCATGGGCAACGACTTGGTCTCTGGTGCATAAATTGATAGAAAAAACACCACTCACGTGCTCTTTGAACGGGAGGTCTGGTATTTGTGTCAGAGATCTCGAGAAGTCTATAACACGCTTCCACTTCTTCTACCAGCACTCCCTTGTCTGCCCACATATTGAGGGCTTTGACGGTGGGTGCAAGGTCGACCGATCCGAGACGAGGTATGAGTTCGTCAACGGTCCAAGTATCTGGAGAAATGGAGTCAAGCCTACTGTCTTTCAACAAAAAACAGATGCTACCTTTCTCAGAGAACAACTCGATAATAGCTGCTTCTAATGGAGTCGTTTCTGCTTCCACAGTACGATCCTGGAGTTGGACCTGGAGATGCAAAGTTCCTAAATGTGGTAGCCAGCGCAGTTGTTTATCGGGTTTGAAAGTTATGAATTCTTTTGAATAGTCGTCTTGCAATCTGACAAAGGATTGTGGTAACCACACGTATGATATCATAAAAAAGCACATACTCTTGGTACTGTCCTGGCATTTTTAACCCACCAGCTTGAAGTGTGGGCCAGAAGTTTCGAGAGATAATTGTAGGGTGGACAACAGACTGAGGAAACCTAAGGAAGGGAATGCGGGTGAATCGAGGATGGACGCACCTGCTTCTGAGATTGTATGTGCTGATCAATCCGCTTGGAGTCTGTCATATCACGAAGCATTACTTCGCATACTTGGAGGGGTGCGTCTCCAAACCGTAATTTGAGAATTTCGATATTTTTACGCTGGCTGAATTGTCAGAAGCATAATAACATGTAGTTACCAACTCTACCCACTTCTCGGTCATAGTTGCCGTCCTGGATGGCCAACAAACGTTGAGCGAGAAGGACTTGCAGCTCCTTGACAAATAGATCCTTAGAATCATAGATGCTAACAAGGGTTGTGAGGACATCCGCAGGTTTGTTTGCACGAAAATCTGCTCCAAGATTAGCACTCCAAAGACACCAGATGACCAAATCTACCTGGTCCAGCATCAATCGGCTCCGGTTCCCAATTAGGCTCCGAGTAATCCTCTACGTGCGACTGTTGCAAGGGAGCGCCTTGCTCTTGCTCGTCCAAAAGATCGCCACCTTCACCAACAAGCGATGCAACTATGTTCCTGATAGTGTCTGGGCGTTCTCTGGACTGATATTTCAAAGGAATGTCAAAGTAGGGATAGTGTAACCTACCGAAGATATCGGCGAATAGGATCCGCGACCTTATACAACAGTACTCCAGGTGGGTCGATTACCCGGAGACATCGAATCGTGTTAACATATTGTGCCAAGATGTCTTTCGTATCTGCACCAGGGTGAAGAAGGCGTCGATTATTGCTGATAGAATTTTTTTCAGATAAGATTCAATAAAAAAATTTTAGATTAACAGTTTTCTCAGAGCTTTCACTAGTTCGAGACGTAGATCCACTTTTTGAAGGCAATCCTGTGTGAGAGAGTGAGGTGAGTGTATGAATCCAAGAGCAGAGCTCAAAAGGACCTTGATATCCCGCAGAGCGGGCAAAGAAACAGGGTAATCGACGATGATATCGAAGAGTTCCGTCATTCTATAGAAAAAAACTGAGGAGATATACCATAGGCTTCGTGTCCACTAACCTGAGTGTGCAAAGTGTTTTACAAAGATGGTAGTCGAAACGTGTAACAACTCCTGAGACAACTACCCGGGCTTCCCCCGCTAGGTGTGTGCGTTAGAAGCTGCCCCATTATCAGTCGTGCAGAACAACGAGAACTCACGGTTAGCTAACCCTCTTGCGTATGGTCTGGCCATCCAAGGAACAATCTGTTCATTGAGCCAGGCTCCTAGATCTGGGAGTATTTGTGCATCCCATGTTGCAGGGCAAGTTTCCTGAATCCTGTGCTCAATCAAAGAGTTGATGCACATGGTGAGCTGGGCCTCGTAACGATCCAAGAAGCCCAGAATATCGAGAGCCCCGAATATTTCTGCGTAGGGAGAAGGAGGTCCGGCGAGAACGACAGGGTTGGGATCTTGAAGGGAGAGATGAAAGAGGTTGGGGTGGGGGAACGTGCACTCAGGCAATGCGACGTTGCCATCCTCTGAAGGTGGGAGAGGAGTGTTGGTGAGAACATAGGTGAGAAGATCACGTAGTGCCTCTGCGAAGGAACTAGGAAGCATGGAATGTAGGATTGACACAAAATTTCGGTGATAGCGGTGGGGGAACACGGCTCCCAGGCTAAGTGATAGTAGTGGGCATAAGCTTGCTGATAGGAAGAAATGAACTTACATGAGCGACGGACACCAAAGGGTATGTATCTTGGACAAGGTGTCGATGAAGAGGTAAATATCACGGGCACACCTGGAAGTCTATTATACGATATAAGAACCGAGGCTCGATAACGAAAATAGTTTCAAACCTCCCACTTCCCCGTACACGTATCTATCACTTGCTGCAGCTCTGGCTCGTGATCTTGAAGGTCGTCTATTGGAGTGTCAAAGACAATTGGAATGGACTCAAGGCAACACAACTGACGATGAAACACCTCCAGGGTTGCGGGCATCCACCGCTTCTCGGTCAAAGACGCTATGGCAGTTTTTACAATCTCAATCTCCTCCTCGCCTTTCTCATCCTTTTATGTCATTGAACAGTGAATACATGGGAAGGACTCGCTTACTGAATTCACGGTGTGGATCCATTATGCTCGGGAGTTTCATGTAGTTTACAACTATATCCCAGGCCTATAGATAGAATGGTAATCTTTTCATGCATGCACCGCTAGAGTGCAACCCCTACCTTCGCGGCCCCTAATAAACCACTGGCAAGGCCATTGTCCTTATTCGAACCGATATAGTGTCCTATATAGTGTTTCCATCTGTTATGCACGGCCTTCTGCAAAGAAACGTCAGAGACAGAGGTGGCCATCGTGAAATCTCAATGACGCGCGTGGAAATGATGTGATCTCTACGCGTACACAAGTGTCCACTAGACTTCTGCTTATGTGGCTGAGGATCCGCCGGGAATCAGATCAAAATGTCCGATTCCAATGATGAACACGATTATGCACAGACGATAAGCGGGACACGTTGACAACGCGAAAGAGCGTGCAAGGGTGTGCTACACGATGTTGGTGACACGGACACCAGACGCGTGCGACAGTGCGGGGAGTGCGTGAGAGTATGCCGTGTGGACTACGGACAACAATTCAGCGACGATACGTTCGAAGGAGAGTGGGGTGGGATGTATAAAGGTGCACACGACGGGAATGGTGCGCGTGGTTCAGACAATACAGGTGAGGACCCAATGAGGACCCAATGAGGACACTGCTTAGAGTTGTGGCCTGGGTGGATGAGACGCGTGCAGACGATTTAACACGTACCCTGAGGCAATCTAGGGAGGGGGGGTTTCCCTCAGGATGTGACGTGCGGATGACACGCATGGCCGCACCGTGCTTCATGCACGTAGACATTGTTTTTATAAAAGTCCTAGTTCATTTCGATTGGTTCAAGGTAAACACCGCCTGTACAGAGCCATGAGTTCAGTTGCAACTGAATTTGACTTGATTTTTTTCTTCCGAGGACTTTGGTCCACGACTGGACCACCTATACTAGTTACGTCTGTCTCAACGTTTGGTCGACTTAACTTGTGACTTAAGCTCAAGTAGAAGCTCTGCTAGCTCAAGTCCTGAAATTTAATTGTTCCTTTTAACATATCATTGTCAAAATAATTGCGAGTACCAGCTATAGGATCCCAGTCTGGACTCGGGAGCTGCACCAAGCCACATCCCCTCTGAATTTTCCACTTCAGTGACCCTCACGCACCTCCCCTGCATTCTCACGTAGCATCCGCGTCGTCTGCATCGTCATGTCCCACTCGTCCACAATTTGCGCATCGCATCAGATGTCACAACGAATGCCACGCAACTACTGACTGAGTGCAGACCGGTCCACAATTTTTTTTTCCCAGCGTCACCAAGGTCAGCCATTATTGTTCTCTTTTACTTCTCTGTGACATGGTGCATGTTCACAACTTCTCGAGCACACCAGTTTGATGTCGGTCCCGATCCCATCCGGAGGCCATGCAGCGTCGCCCTGGCCATATGCTTATGGAACCTTGGCCCACCATAACGAGAAATCCACTGGCTCTAACGTGGATGACGGCATACTCTCATTTAAACACAAAACTAGTCGGGTGAGGCAATTTTTTGTAATAGCCCATCTACGCCGCATCGAATCCGTTCCCCTGTCTCGATTTCACAGGACTGTCCAGATTCACAAAAAAAAAAAGGGCAAAAGCAATAAGACCTTCCCACTCTCGTCAACATTGCTACGAAGCTATACCTATTAGCAAGAAGGCCGATGTGCTACAGTAAGGCAGTGGTTGATGCAGACGACCGTCTCTCTTGATTCGGGGGTCTTTCTGCAGAATAAGCAGAAAATAATAATACTTAGGCAATTCAATTTCACTTACCATTAATAATCACCCTGAGCCATCCAGAACCCCTAGATATCGGATTCATCTTTGCAAACACAAAAAAAAAAAACGAACAAAATTGTTTATGGGAACAAATTGTCAGAAAGACATGCTTTCTGAAACTAGAATACAGCAACTATCAAGAGGACGCGGTAGACATTGGAAAATGACTTGTAGGTTTGAACTTTGCCAAAGACGATGAATTGAAGCCAGACATTTATAATTTCGATCGTGAAATAAATGCAACTAATATGATGCTCAGATAAGAACAAACCATCAACATTGACTGCATATGCACTATTGGCATCATATGACCTCCTGGGCCTGCACTGTACCCTTCCCACTCATAATTGCGCTCATTGTATAAACAGTATTATTTTTATAATGTCTGAGTACTCAAATAAACTTGCAACATGTGGAATATAAACAAAAGAATCTTTCAGTCTCACAAACCATGGGTGAGGTCAAGGCCTGCATAAAGTACTTCATTGGACCGGAACCACATCTTTGCTTCCTTGTGCGAGTTCCTTACCTTCTCTAGAATCTGTTTCCTCTCGTTTGCAGTCGACGGGGCCCTTGGCCGTTTGCTGGAATCCGCACGCGAGATGAGCATCTTCATATTCGTCCGCTTTTCGTTTAGTGACCGTTACTGCCCTCGTGTTCATTGTATAAGAGTTTGGATTGCCTACTATATTCATCTTGAGGAGCATTGGGTCAATCTGCATATTATCATTACCCTAATCCAAAATCGTTTTCCAGCGAATCCTTCGCATTGCCTCGTACCCATGAACGTTCCGTTTTCCTTTTATTTCATCGAGAAAGTGCCAAGTGATTTGTAAATACGATGCCATGGCACATACCGTTGGCACGAAGCGGCGAAGTTGTGGATGAAGAACGCGCTACCATCTGGCTCTCGAATAATTTGACATCACCGTCCTTCCATCATCTGAACCAGTTAAGTTGCTAAAAAGAGTGCGAAATGTGTCGGAACAGAATACAACGTCTGCTCCCGCATCTTCCTTTTCGACACTAGATGGTGATGCTCGGATAAAAAAAAGAGCAAGATGACCCAGAAGACTGACTCGACATCATGCAGCGGTAGCTCCTGACGAGTGGGGTCTGGTCGAGATATCCCTTAGGCGATTTAGTCGAATTGTATTCTCCCAAAACGAGAGCCACCAAGACTTTGCAGGCATGCTACGTTCGGGTAAGCGGATTAAGCTTGGCAGCGAGCTCAAGGTTCAACCAATGCAACGGTTGCGAGATGTTGGATCGTTGCACGAACATCACAATCTTGGAGTATATCTCCATCCATAAATCGTGCGAAAGACTTTGGCTGAGTCTCAGCAGGCTTTTGGGGGGGCGTGATCAATTCGGCGAGGGTTCAAGATAATGTTCATCCAGGACACATCCCTATGCAGAAGTTGTTTCTCAAAATTAATTAGCCATAGTACTAATGGAAATGCCATAACCAGCTATTGCCATAACACATATGCACAACGTACTTTCGACAAGATCAAACATATTTATGAGGAATGTCGCTGCCACATGAGTACAGAGACTCGCCAATTGTATCGTAAACAAGCATTTTTCAGACACAAGTCGTATGGGTCGGCGTTTCACCAGGAAAATGTTCATGTAGATCAGTCCCGTCTTGTTCACCTGACAAGGACACGAGGCCAGATACCAATCCAATCCTTGTGAACCCTCTCATCGCACGTCTCTGTCTCTACGCATCGATGCCCGCATTGCTTCCAGACTAGCTTGACAATAATTACCCGACAATCAGAACTCCAAACCCCGGCTATAAATCGCTTGCGCCTCCAACCGTTCATCCATAGAGAATGTTAACCAGGCCATAATCTGTAACCATGCCACGGCAAGAGAGACAAAGCGATTCTCCTGGTCGTAGCCAAGACGCAATCATGTGTCTTCGAGCATAATTTTCCCCCTTCGGTGCACTGCGTTAGACGAACGAAAAAAAAAAAAAAAAACCTTTGTAAATCGTTCCACCTACAGTTTGGAAAAAATATATGACTTTTTGAAACGCCATGACAGAGGAATTGGACCTCAACGCGGCACGCGTAAAACGCCAGGTATCCACTGTGATCGACTTGGTGCCTTGAACACGACCATTGGAATATGAAACCGTTTGTAGCTTTTCTTCCAAGGTTGCTGGAATTTCCTGGGTCGGTGAGCTTCTCAATTGGACCTCGCTAGTGTGCCCCATGGAATCCACAGTTAGCATGTAGAGTTGGTTTTGCCTGATTGGACAAAATCTCGTATTACTTGTTCCATTGCAGGAACAGAGAGGCTATATCGCATTTGTGGCGTGGAAGATCACCTGCTCTTCTTACGGCATAGGTTGCAATCACACACAAGTCATCCATAGTGTATTTGTAGGGAGGGATAGACAGCGATCACCTTGGTTGACCTCCTCTGGATCGATCAGCAGAGCTAGCGCGGAAAGAAGACGTGCCATTGGTGTGTACATGTCCTTCTCTGTACTAGCATCAGATATCTCATATATCAGACCTTCAAAGGTAAACCCAAGGTCAATGTCCAGGAAATTCCTTCTGGGTCAAAGTGAGGGGCTGAGTTGAGAAATTTGTCAAAGAATTGAGGGTCGAGTGAGATTCGTCTTGAGTTAAAGATGTGTCGTTTTATGTGGAGCAGGATTGCCTCCGCGGAATCAGGCAAATAATCCAGTCACAGGAGCTTAGCCGGAGTGCGTGAAACGTTTTTTTTTGGTCGCGCTAAATCACGTGATGACTACTTTTGCCCATATAACGTAACGTTTTGGGTCCCCGCCACTTTGTTCACCACACCAGATGTTCACATGCCACGCAACTACTGATCTTGAAGCATATGGTACCCGATCCAAAGCCTGGCTATAAATGCAAAATGCAACGATTTACACTGTTAGATTGAAACACCTGGAAGAGAACTCTAAGAATTCCTGTTGTGTGCAATGAAACGGGGGGGTTGTACCGAACTAGATCACAAAACAAACAAAGTCCATGTAGGTGCAGATTGAACTCGAATAAGTAGAAAAAAAAAAAAAAAAAAAA
>QFEC01008212.1:0-20023 GCA_003316585.1 Gomphus bonarii
CTCTCCTCATTTTGGAGAGCCCTGAAATGGTGTTTTGGGGGATGTTTCCATTGAATCCATCCACCCAAAGCCCATTCAAGCCAATACTCCTGGAAGGGGTGGTAGTTTTCTCTCAAGGTCCACATCGAGACACCGTGCATTGAGAGGGTGGTGATGTCAGGGTTTGGTTGGAGATCGCTGTCAGTTGTTGTTTCCTGTTTATGTTCTTCTATAACTTTCCACCACCTTCTGGAACCTTCCATACTTTTCCATCATCTTCTACAACTTTCCAGGACCTTCTATCACTTTCTATCACCTTCTAGAATCTTCCATCACCTTCCATCACCTTCCATCACCTTCCGTGACTTTCCACTAGGGTATATAAGTGTGACTAGTGTAACAGTTACCCCTTAGCTTGATCTCTGAGGATTACCACTACACCAGGTGGGCTCTCTATGTATTTATTGCTAGTAACCTTGTACAAACTGAGGATTACCACTACACCAGGTGGAAATTACCCTTATCAGCTCACTAAATATTGGAGTATCTTGTTGTAGTGACCTTGTCAATAGCATCGCCCTCACACCAAGGTGATCTGATCCTTCAGCTTCTGCAGCACTGCCTCCTCACCCTCTCCCCACTTCCACTGTTCTCCTTTCTTCGTGAGATCAAATAGGGTCAAGCATGGAGTGAGAAGTCTTTGACGAACTGCCGGTAGAAGTTGGAAAACCTGAGGAAGGACTGTACCTCCTTTTGGTTGGCCAAGGCCATTCAGTTATGCCCTGTATTTTAACTGGGTCCATCTCCACCTTTCCTTCCAAAATGATCAGCCCAAGGTATTCTATGCAGGTCAGTTCAAACTCACACTTCTCCTTCCTCAGATAGAGTTTGTTCTCTCGGAGGCATTCTAGCACTCACCTTGTGATCGCTCGGTGCTCAGCTTGGGTCTTCAAGTAGATGAGGATGTCCTCAATGTATATGCAAACAACCCCTTCCATGATGAGGTCCTGGAAGATCTCATTCATCATCATTTGGAATGTGGCTGGGCTGTTGGTGAGTCTGAAGAACATCACTAGCAGCTCAAACAATCCTCAGTTTGTCCAGAAAGCTGCCTTCTACTCGTCACCCTCATTGACTTGGATGTTGCTGTAACCCCACCAAATGTCCAGCTTTGTGAGGTACTTAGCTCCCTTGAGCTGGTTAATCAGCTCAGGTATGAGAGGGAGTGGGTACTGATTCTTTATGGTCATGGCATTCAGTTGTCAGTAGTCCTGCATGAGCCAAAGCAAGCTGTCCTTCTTCTTGTTGAAGCACACTGGGGAGGCTATCAGGGATTTCGATGGCTGAATATGTCCTGTGTCTAAGTTCTCCTGGACAAAGTTGTTGAGTTGGGCTTGTTCCATCAGGGACATGGGATACACCTTGCAGTTGACTGGATTGGAGCCTGGTTCTAGCTTGATGGCATGGTCTCAGATCCTCTGCTTGGAAAGCTCATCGAAGGATTCCTTTGCAACATGCTCTCAAACTCTTGAAGATAGTCCAGAATCTTGGTCTCAGCTCAGGTGTTCTTGTAGTGTGCCTTTACTAGCCTTTGCAAGGTCATCTGTGTAGCTCAGATGTGCTTCGATTCAGGTGGCAGCATCACATACATTAGCCTGTCTCCTTCCTCCAACTGTTCCCAAGGCCCCTCTGGCCCAGTATCATCCTCCTTCCACTCATCCTTGTCCTCTGGGAGCTTCAGAAATGGGCTGGCTCAGCATGTCTGAATTCATTGCTCTGCCCTTCTAGTCTCCTTCTGTTCTTCCCAAACCTTGGCTTGGCAGGTGTGACACTGGTCCAAGCATTGGTTCATTTTGATCTTCTGATTTTATCAGTTGATCTCAGGATTGTGCTTCTCCAGCCAGGTGAACCCAAGAATGATGTTCTGCCCACCCAGGTCAGTGACTGCAAAGGTGGCATGCTCGGAGTAACCTTCTACTCAAAGAATCACATCCACTATCTCTTGAATAGATGCTGCTCTATTGGGGGATCCATCCACGTTATAGACGGGAATTGGCTGCAGGAGTTTCCAAGTGGTAAGGCAAAGACATTCAGCGTAGGCTTGGTTCATGAACAGTCTGGAGGCCCCACTGTCGATGAGGGTGGACCTTGATAACAAGAGATTCAGTTCTCAGGCTTGCCACAATGACACATATCTTTGAAAGCTTCTGTTGGCATTTTGGGAGCCATACCAGGGGGGGTTTCACAGGTCTGGGGTTGTCAGGTTTTGGAGTGGCTGTTTTGGTCTCAGTTCAGTTTGGTTGAATGGGGGTTGTTTCACATTCTACTTCCAAACACAAGAACTGGTTATGTACAGGCAGTGGAGGCACATCATTCATCCACTGCAGGCTCCAAAACCCTCTTCCTCTTTCTCTGATGTTTCCACCACTTTGGTCTCAAATCTGATTTTGGTTTCAGTTGATGGAGAGCTTGATTTGTTAACCAGTGCCAGTAGCTCAGGCAGTAGCTCCAATCACTCCTCTGTGGTCATGGTCTGGATATCAAATGAGAGGGGACACTCTTTGGTATAGTGCCCAGTTTCTTTCATTGGGGGCAAACTCCTGGTAGTGTCACTTGGGGCTGAGCAGCTCAGTCAATGTCCATGGGGGCTGGGCCATTTTTTAGCACAATGAGAGTGGGTTGGACCAACTGCTGTGGGTTGACATCAGCTCTGGGTCTCTCCCAAGTGGTTCTCATTGGAATCGTGGGGAGCCAAGGCATCGTAACTGTTCAGCATCAGTTTGCTTCCATGAACATATCATTTGCTTCTTGGTTCCTTGCAACCCTTCTTGCCACTTCATACCACCCTTCTCAAAGTCTGGTGCTCCTGTCTCTAGTAGGGCCACTCGGTTCTGCACGCTCAGTTCAAGACCCTTGTGAAACTTGATCATGACCACCTTGTTGTCGTGGTACTTGGCCAGGTCTATCAGCTATATGAACCAGTCAATGTACTCTTCCACTGAATATTTACCCTGATACCATCCCATCTCTTCAAGTCTTGTGAGAGCTGAGAGTTGTTCATTCTTTGGGGAGAAACAATTGATAAAGTCAGCTTCAAAGGCATGCCAATCTGGGTAATGGAACTGGCCAGACCTCTCGGCTCAGAGGATCTTGTTAGCAAACCAAGCTGCTTGGTCAGTTTTGAAGAAGGAAAGGGGCTAGTGGATGCAGGTTTGATCATTCTGGAAGTGATCACCACAGATCACAAAATAGATACTGCAGGAATTGAGGAATGTGCGGCCTTTGTCACAGTCATCATTGAAGTCTGAGGGGGATGCTGGTCTAATTTGGGAGGCTCTCCTCGTATCTGTACCCCTCCCACTTCACTAAGAAGTAGAGTTGTCCCCTCATCAACCAACTGTCTAACACCCTCTCCACCATGTAGTGCTCCTCTCCATCTATCAGCTTGGGTGGTGGGGGAGGTTCAGCTCTTTGGCGGGGATTGGGTCTTCAGTGACTTGAATGAGCTTGACCAGGTTAAAGACTGAATGGAGTTGGGAGATGGATGGAGGGAGCTCGAGTCTGTATGAGTGTCTTCCCACCCAGCTCTGGACGGCGTATGGTCCAAAGTAGTGGTGACCGAGTTTTCAGGAGGGTCGGGTCATGTGAATGTCAGATCCATCAAGGAACACTCAGTCACCTATGCAATACTCAGGACCCAGAACATGGCATTGGTTGTAGTACCAAGCCATGTCATCCTTTGCCCTTGCCAGGGCTGACTTCTCCTCTTCCAATGACTTCTCCATCCTGTCTTTAAACTCATTCACCATCTCAGTTTGGGACTTGGGTTCTCAGGGCTTGAAGCACATGTGTGGGTGCCTTCCCGTGTCTAGCATAAACAGGGTTTGCTGAGTGGCCAAGTGTACGTGGTTGTTGTTGTACTGGAATCCGGCCAATGGGAGAAGGTCATCCCTGTCATCCTGTCACTTGTTGATAAACAGCTGAAGGTACTATTCCAGTTCTTGGTTGATGCACTTGGTTTGTCCATCCACCTGAGGGTGGTATGCTGTTGTGGCCATGAGTTTGATACCAAGGAGCTGGTAGAGCTCACGAGTGAACTCAGCAATGAACTGGGGTCCTCAGTTGGAGATGACCTGTTTTGAGAGCCCTTGCAACCTCTACACATGCATGAGGTAGAGCCGAGCTGCCCCAAGTACCATGATTGTAGTGTTTGTGGGGAGGAAGTGTGCCCTCTTGCTGACCAAGTCCACCACATTCATTACCGCATCATAGCCATGGGCCTGGGGGAGCTTGACTATTAAGTCTGTGCTGATCATATCCCACTGAGATTCAGGAATTGGCAGTGGTTTGAGCTCTCCCATCGGCAGCTATCTTTGGGTTTTGGTTCAGGTCACAGGTTTTGACATATTGACCAATGTACCAAGACATCTGTGGCCACCAGTAGTTTTGTGATACAAGCTAGAGGGTCTTCCACCTTCCCATGTGTTGTGATGCCGGGAGATGATACACCGTCTCAGTTTGGGATCATTAGGGATGTAGATCCTCCCTCAGAAGTGAAAGAGGCCCTCCCATTTTCTCCACTCAGCTGAGTGTACTGATCAGGAATAACCCTTCCTTAGCTCAGTGATTGCTTTAGTGATCTGGTCTTCAGGTCCAGTTGTTCAGAATTGCACCTGAATGTCCCAAAGGAGGTCTTTCTCTTCTCCCACTGCCATGACCCCTTTCAAGGCCTGGATTGCAAACAGGTCTGGTCAAAGGAGGGTCATGTCCTCATTGTCTCCTGCCCCAGTCCCATGGTCTGACCTTCTTGAGAGTGCATCTGCTTTGCCCATGCTTTGGCCCAGCCAATGGTCAAGTGCAAAGTCAAATTGAGACAGGTAGAGGGACTACCTCACTTGCCTTTGGTTGAGCTTTTTTGACATCTGGAAGTATTCTAAATTCTTATGATCCATCCAGATCTCAAATTTGAGTTGGGTTCCTTCCAGGAAGTGCCACCATTCTTCCAAGGCCCACATGATGGCCAGCATCTCCTTGTCATGGATCTCATAGTTCTGCTTGACCAGACTTAGGCTCTTAGAGAAGAAGGCAATCGGGTGCCATGTCCTG
Source organism: Gomphus bonarii (assembly GCA_003316585.1). Lineage (NCBI taxonomy): Eukaryota > Fungi > Basidiomycota > Agaricomycetes > Gomphales > Gomphaceae > Gomphus > Gomphus bonarii. Next base: position 5,086 of record QFEC01008212.1, read on the forward strand.
CCCTCAAGGCGACTGTTGTGAAAGGGTGGCTCCCATTGCAAAGTCTGAGGTGTCAGCTTCCACCCAATACATCTGCAAGTCATCTGGGAACATTAAGACCAGAGCCAAAGTGATCTGATCCTTCAGCTTCTGCAGTGCTGCCTCTTTGGTCTCTCCCCACCTCCACTGTTCTCCTTTCTTTGTGAGATCAAACAATGGTCAGGCATGAAGTGAGAAGTCTTTGATGAAGCACTGGTAGAAGTTAGCGAACCCAAGAAAGGACTGCACTTCTTTTTGGTTTGTCAGCTGAGGCCATTTAGTCATGCCCTGAATCTTCACCAGGTCTATCTCCACCTTCCCTTCCAAGATGATCAGCCCAAGGTATTCTATGCATGTCTGTTCAAACTCACACTTCTCCTTCCTCAGGTAGAGCTTGTTCTCCTGGAGGCATTCCAACACCCATCTCATGATCGCTTGGTGCTCAGTTTGGGTCTTTGAGTAGATGAGGATATCATCAATGTACACACAAACAACCCCTTCCCCTTCCATGATGAGGTCCTGGAAGATCTCATTCATCATTGTCTGGAACATAGCTGGGCTGTTAGTGAGCCCGAAAAACATCACCAGTGGCTTGAAGAGTCCTCAGTTCATTCAGAATGCTGCCTTCCACTTGTCACCCTCCTTAATCCAGATGTTGCTGTACCCCCATCAAATATCCAGCTTCATGAAGTACCTAGCTCCCTTGAGTTGGTTAATCAATTCAGGTATAAGGGGCAGCTGGTACCAATTCTTTATGGTCATGGCATTCAAGCATCAATAGTGCTGTACAAGCCAAAGCCACCCATCCTTCTTCTTGATGAAGAACACCAGGGAGGCCATCGGGGACTTCAATGGCCAAATACATCCTGTGTCTAAGTTCTCTTTGACAAAGTCATTGAGCTGGGCTTGCTCCACTGGAGACATGGGGTACACCTTGCAATTGACCGGGATCAAACCTGGTTCTAGTTCAATAGCATGATCCCAGATCCTTTGTTCCAGGAGTTTGTCAAAGGATTCCTTTGCAAACACACTCTCAAACTCTTGGAGGTAGTCTGGTATCTCGGTCTTGGGTCAGATATTCTTGTAGTATACCTCCGCCAGTCTTTGCAAGATCATCTGCATGGCTTGGATGCATTCCAGCTTGGGTGGCAACATCACATACATCAGCTGGTCTCCCTCTTCCAACTCATCCCAGGGCCCCTCCAGCCCATCATCATCCCCTTCATCCCCTTCCTCTTGCCTGTTCTCTTCATCTGGCAGTTTTGGGAACAGCCCAGCTTGGCACATCCAGATCCATTGCTCAGCCCTTCAAGTCTCTTTCTGCTCTTCCCAAAGCTTGGCTTGGCAAGTGTGACATTGGTCCAGGAATTGGTTCATTTTGATTTTTCCAAGTTTGCCAGTCAATATCAAGGTTGTGCTTCTTCACCCAGGTGAACCTGAGAATAATGTTCTGCCCACCCAGGTCAGTGACTGCAAAGGTGGCACGCTTGGAGTGGCCTTCTACTCAAAGAATCATATCTACTATCTCTTGAATAGACCCTGCTTTATTGGAGGATCCATCCACATTGTAGATGGGAATTGGCTGCAGGAGTTTCCAGGTGGTGAGGTGGAGACATTCAGCATAGGCTTGGTTCATGAACAGCCCTGAGACCCCACTGTCAATGAGGGTGGGTCTGGATCTGACCTCAGCCATGTCAGTAGTCTGAATCTCTACCTTGACGACAGGAGATTTAGGGCTCAGGTCAGCTGCAATGACATATTTCTTCAGGAGCTTCCATTGCCATTTTGGGAGCCAGACCCAAGGGGGTTTCAAAGGTTTGGGGGTGTTAGGTTTTGGTGTGACTGTTTTGGTCTCAGCTCAGTTTGGTTGAATGGGGGTTGTTTTACATTCTACTTCCAAACACAAGAACTGATTATGTACAGGCAGTGGAGGTGCATTATCCATCCACTGTGGGCTCCAAAACCCTCTTCCTCCTTCTCTGATGTTTCCACCACTTTGGCCTCAAATCCAGTTTTGGTCTCAATCAACAGAAAGCTTGGTTCATTGGCTAATATTAGTAGCTCAGGTAGCAGCTCCAATCGCTCTTCCACAGTCATGGTCTGGATATTGAATGAGAGGGGGCACTCCCTGGCATAGTTGTTGTGGAACGGTTTCTTCATCAGCTGGCTCATGGGCACCTATTTCTTCCTCCACATCGTCTTGTTCCTTCTCACTCACTGTTTTATTCAGGGATACTGGAAATGGTAAGGAATCTTTTTCTTCCCATTGTTGATGGATTGGTGTATGAACTGAAGGAATAACACTGATGGGAACATCCACAAATTAGGTAGCTCATCCTCATCTGTAGAATGAATAGTAATTCGATCAATGTGATTCATTTTGTCAAAAATATATATCTCTGGACTTGGGAACATTACATGTGCAAGGTACCCAAATTTTGTAGGCTTTAGAATCATCAAAATAGCTAACAAAAACTCCTTGAATGGGTTTGTAGTCTCCTTTGTGCCTAGTGGCTTTTGGAATCAAAGCCCAGCATTTGGAGCTGTAAGTTCTAAGCCAATATAATATATCTTGGGCTTTTTTCCCCAAAATGCCTCATAAGGAGATTGTCCAATTCTGGAGTGGAATACTCAATTTTTGATGAAATTTACTGTATGAATGGCTGATACCCTGAATTTATTAGAGAAGTCAGCATTGTGTTGCAGGGTAAGGGTACCCTCCTGCAATCTCCTATTATATCTTTCAGCTACACCATTCAATTCTGGAGTATAAGGGGGCATAGTCACATGAATTATCCCGAGTTTGGAGCATACATCCTCAAACTCCCTTTCATTATACTCTCCTCCATTGTCTGATTGCACCTGCTTGACATTCACATTCCTCTGCCTCAATAGCAATGCAATATATTATTTGAATGACTCTGTAATGGTAGCACATTTTTTGTTTTTGAGAAAGTTGATGAGGGAGTACCTAGACTTCAGATCAATCCAGGTTATAAAATATTTGTATCCAGACATTGAGGTTTTGAATGGGCCACATGAATCAGTTACTACTATGCCTCCAATATTCTTTGGTAGCTCTTCTATATTTCTGAATGGGTACCAGCTTTGTTTTCTAAACAGACAGTTCCCACATACACTTACATAAAGTGGGCACAGCTGCTGGCCATCTCGAAGACTGGAAGGTAAACCAGTTACAGTATTGAGTTTAGCCTTGATGGTAGAGTATTCAGTGTGAGCTAATCTATGGTGCCATAGAGTAGAATCAGAAATTTCACTGGAATAATAAGAGATCGGTGAAAATGATGAGGTAGAACATTGTACCACCATGTATGCAAAAGAGAAACCAATAGAACCAGAAGAAAAGAAAGAAAGATGAAGAATTCCTACCTATTACATCAAAATATTTTGAACAAGGATCATGGATGGATCCCACCAATGTCAAATATGGTCAAGGAATGAAACACAGAGCTGCTTTGGCCTTGGAAATGGACACCTTTGCACAGGGGGCTATGGACCTTGAAAAATCAGAATCCATATTCGTTACACTTGCAGAAGACAAACCTACTAACTATTATGAAGCTATGAAATCACCAAACAAGGATGAGTGGCGGAAGGTGTGTGAGGGGGAATATGAGATGTTGATGGCATATAACACCTGGACACTTGTTCCATCACCTCCAGATACAAATATCATTGGAAATCAATGGACCTTTCATGTTAAACATGATAATATAGGCCAACTCAATCAATACAAAGCTTGCCTAGTTGCCCAAGGCTTTACTCAAGTACCTGGAATAGATCACAACAAGAGCTACTCCCCCATGATTCAGCTCACTTCAATTCAATTTATTTTAGCTCTAAGTTGCAAATACAATTTAGAACTTAAACAAATCAATATTACAGGAGCATATCTAAATGGAGAACTTGAAGAAAAGGTGTATATGGACCAGCCAGAGGGCTTCATGCATGAAAGGGAAGAACACCTTATATGCCAATTGAATAAGAGGCTTTATGGCCTCAAACAATCTGGGCAAGTCTGGCATCATACTTTGAAAAGAGAATTGATGAAATTAGGCTTTACTCCCAGAGAAGCTGACTCTACAGTGTTCTTTTGTTTTGGCAAACATGGCTCAATAGAAATCATCAGCTGGTATGTTGACAATGGATTATTGGCCACTAGTAGCCAAGATTCAATAGAAAGAATGACAAAACAAATAGCTAGAATATTCAACATTACTGCTCTCAGCATTCCTACCCATTCATTAGGAATAAAAATTGAACCACATCGAGATCTAGGCACAATACACATTTCCCAACCATCTTTCATCAATACAATTGTGACACACTTTGGAGTCACCCCTGGCCATGCTATTTCTTCACCAATGAATGCAGCTATGGACTTATGGCCTAATGAGATCAAATGAGCCACCCCAGACTACATATATGTGTCTGCTATTGGCAGCATAAACTATTGTGCTGTTGCTACCAGGCCTGATATAGCTTATTCGGTTAAAAAATGCACACAATTTACTTCTAACCCATCTCTATTTTATTGGGAAGCTGTTAAACAAATTATAAGGTACCTCATGCATACAAAATATCATGGAATCAAATACAGAAGTGATGGAGAAGGGATTCAAGGATATGTGCATGGTTTAGCCAGATATGTGGATTCAGACTTTGCTAGAGATGTCACTGACAGAAAATCAACCAGTGGATGGGTTTTTACCTTCAATGATGCTCCAATTTCTTGGGCATTGAAGAAACACAACCTTGTTAGTCATTAGTCGATGGAAGCCAAACTTATAGCTGGATCATTTGCCTCAGCTGAAGGCATATGGCTCATGAAGCTTGGAAAAGACTTCCAGCTCAAAATTATCCCCATTCCTATTTTTGTCAACAATCAATCATTAATTACTTTCTCAACAAGTGATATCAATAATAGCTGTACGAAACATATTGATATTCACTACCATTACACTCATGAACAGGCTACCATGGGAAATATTGATTACATTATATTTCCTCACAGGAAAATCCTACTGATATTTTCACAAACCCATTAACTAGTCACAAATACAACCACCTCCTCAATATCTTAGGAGTCTGTTGAGTTTGAAGGAGGGTGTTAGATAATGAGCAAAATCACAAATTTCATGAAAAATGATGATTCTGATGAATTCTATGACAATTTAACAAGCTATCATGATCAAAACCATTTGCTGCACATCAGGCAATGTTACTGTGAAGTTGCATGGTGGATCTGACCTATTTGGAGTGCATATAAGTGTGTAAGGGCAACCCCTGTAGTGCTCGCTGAGGTTACCAAAGTCACACGACCAAAGCTAGCAAGGGGGAAAACCTAAGAGGAAAACTTAGGGTCCCTTGCTAGTGAGTTATGCAAGCTATATATGTGTTATCCAGTTCCTACTTCCTCAACACACCTTACCCCTCGGTTGGGCCTTAAGGTATGCTGGCCCCACAACTCATATCTGACATTCTGGTACTCAGGCTGATCCCATGACTGCTCAGTTCAGTAAATCACATGGTTGGACTGAGCAGCTGTTGTAGCTTGTATCCTATGTATGCTCAGTTTGGCTTGGTAACCATTGGTATAGGTGAACTGGTTCGGCATCAGTTTGGGTCATGAAATGGGTGGTCCCCTGACATCACCCCCCCCTTCTAGAGTGCTGCGTCCTTGAAGCACATGCCATGATTGATTCAAAGGCCACTGATCAAATCCTTTGGGGTGCTCCCAGGTGTGAGTGGTAGAACTCTTGTACTCTTGCCGGTGCCGCCATGTCCTCCTCAGCTACCCAAGTGTTCTCCTCATATCCATACCCCTCCCACTTCACCAAGAAGTAGAGTCAGCCAACTGTCAACTAACTGTCCAATACCCTCTGTACCACATAGTACTCTTCTCCATCTACCAGTTTGGGTGGTGGGTATGGCTTGGCCCTTTGGCTGGGTATTGGGTCTTCGGTGGCTGGGAGCAACTTGACCATGTTGAAGACTGGATGGAGCCGAGACAAGGATAGGGGGAGCTGAAGCTTGTACGAGTGCTTCCCTACTCAGCCCTGTACAATGAAAGGCCTGAGGTAGTGATGACTGAGCTTCCAGGAGGGGAGGGTCATCCAAATGTCCAATCTGTCAAGGAAGAATTAGTCACCTGCACAATATTTTGTTGAAGGTGATATATTTACCACTAGAGCTCTACCACTTCTTTCTTTCTTTCTTTTATTCTTTTACTCTCCCGACTCCTAAGCGCTTGGTTAAGCGCCCGCTTATGTAAGCTTGAAGCGGCACTTTGGTTTTTCATCTTTGTTCTTCCATTGACTCAAAACCAAAGGTTAACACCTTTGTCCTGTGTGAGCAGTAAGAAATCACATATAGATTGCTTCTGTCAACATATTTGGGGGCTGGAATGTGGCACTAGTTGTAGTACCAAGCCATGTCATCCTTTGCTTTGGCCAGGGCCAATTTCACCACCTCTAATGACTTCTCCATCCTGTCTTTGAATTCATTCACCATCTCAGCTTGAAGCCCATGTGTGGATGCCTTCCTGTGTCTAGCATGAACGGGGTTTGCTGAGTGGCCAAGTGTATGTAATTGTTGTACTGGAACTTGGCCAATGGGAACAGGTCATCCCAGTCGTCCTGTCGCTTGTTGATGAATAGCTGAAGGTACTGTTCCAGCTCTTGGTTGACACACTCAGGTTGACACACTCAGTTTGTCCATCTGCCTGAGGGTGGTATGCCATTGTAGCCACCAGTTTAATCCCAAGGAGCCAATATAGTTTGTGAGTGAACTCAGTAATGAACTGTGGACCTCGGTCAGATATGACTTGCCTTGGGAGCCTGCGTAACTTCCATATATGTGTGAGGTAGAGCCAAGCCACCCTGAGCACAGTGATGGTCGTATTTGTGGGAAGGAAGTGTGCCCTTTTGCTGACCAAGTCTACTACATTCATTATTGCACTGTAGCCATGGGATTGGGCAAGTTCAACTATGAAATCCATGCTGATCGTATCTCATTGAGATTCAGGGATGGGTAGCAGTTCAAGTTCTCCCATTGGCAGTTGCCTTTGGGTTTTGGTTCAGGTGCAGAGGTCATAGGTTTTTACATATTGACCGATGTACTGAGACATCTGTGGCCACCAGTAGTTTCGTGACAGCAGCTCAAGGGTCTTCCACCTTCCCACATGTCCCACCACTCAGGTATCATGGTGCTGGGAGACAATACATCACCTCAGTTCAGGATCATTGGGGACATAGATCCTTCCCTGGAAGTGTAAAAGGCCTTCCTGCCTGCTCCACTTGGCCAAATCCACCAATCAGTCATGACCCTTCCTCAGCTCAGTGATTTCTTTGGCCACTGGATCCTTGGGTCCAGATGTTTGCAGGTGTGCCCAAATGTCCCAAAGGAGGTCCCTCTCTTCTCCCACTACCGTGAGCCCTTCCAAGGCTCAGATTGGGAACAGGTCCAGCCAAAGAAGGGTCATGTCTTCATTGTCTCCTGCCCCAGTCCCATGGTCTGACCTCCTCAAGAGCGCATCTGCCTTGCCCATGATTTGGCCTGGTCGATGGTGGAGAGCAAAGTTGAATCATGACAGATAGAGGGACCACCTCGCTTGCCTTTGGTTGAGCTTCTTCAATGTCCAGAAGTACTCCAAATTCTTGTGATCTATCCAGATCTCAAATTTGAGTTGGACTCCTTCCATAAAGTGCTACCACTCTTCTAAAGCTCACATGATGGCCAGCATTTCCTTATCGTGGATCTTGTAGTTCTGCTCAACTGGACTTAGGCTCTTGGAGAAGAAGGCAATCAGGTGCCACGTTCTGTCCTTGGATGACTGTTGCGAGAGGGTGGCTCCCATAGTAAAATCTGAGGCATTGGCTTCTACTTGGTACATCCACAAGTTGTCTGGAAAGGTCAGGACTGGGGCTGAGGTGCTCTGATCCTTTAGCCTCTGCAGTGCTGCTTCTTCTGCTTCTCCTCACCTCCATTCTTCTCCCTTTTTTGTGAGATCAAACAAAGGTTGAGCATGGAGCGAGAAGTCCTTGATGAACTGCCAATAGATGTTGGCAAACCTGAGGAAGGATTGCACTTCTTTTCAGTTTGTCAGCTGAGCGCACTCGATCATGCCCTGGATTTTCACTGGGTCCATCTCCACCTTCCCTTCCAAAATGATCAATCCAAGGTATTCTATACATGTCTGTTCAAACTCGCACTTCTCCTTCCACAGGTAGAGCTTGTTTTCTCAGAGGCATTCTAGCACTCGCCTCATTATTGCTCAGTGTTTGGCTCAGGTTTTCAAGTAGATGAGGATGTTGTCAATGTATATGGAAATGACCCCTTCCATGATGAGGTCCTGGAAGATTTCATTCATCATCATTTGGAAAGTGGCCAGACTGTTAGTGAGGCCGAACAACATCACCAGCAGTTTGAACAACCCTCAGTTCATCCTGAATGCTGCCTTCCACTCGTCACCCTCCTTGATTCAGACATTGCTGTAACCCCACCAAATGTCCAGCTTCATGAAGTACTTAGCTCCCTTGAGTTGGTTAATCAGCTCCAGTATGAGAGGGAGCGGGTACCAATTTTTGATGGTCATGGCATTCAGTCATCAATAGTCCTGCACAAGCTAAAGCAAGCCATCCTTTTTCTTGATGAAGAACACCGGGGAGGCCATCAGGGACTTCAACAGCTGAATATGCCCCATGTCTAAGTTCTCTTGGACAAAGTTGTTGAGCTGGGCTTGTTCCACCAGGGACATGGGGTACACCTTGCAGGTGACCGGATTGGATCCTGGTTCTAGCTCAATGGCATGGTCCCATATCCTTTGCTTGAAGAGCTCGTTGAAGGATTCCTTCAGGAATACACTTTTGAACTCTTGGAGATAGTCTGGAATCTTGGTCTCAGCTCAGGCATTCTTGTAATGTGCCTCTGCTAGCCTCTGTGAGGTCATCTGCATTTCTCAGATGTGCTTTAACCTGGGCAGCAGCATCACATACATAAGCCTATCTCCTTCCTCCAACTCCTTCCAAGGCCCCTCTAGCCTGGTATCCTCCTCCTTCTGCTCATCCTTGTCCTTGGGCAGCTTCAGGAATGGGCTGGCTTGGCATATCCTAATTCATTGATCCACCCTCCTGGTCTCCTTTTGTTCTTCCCAAACCTTGGCTCAGCAGATGTGGCACTGATCCAGTCATCAGTTCATTTTGATTTTCCAAGTTTACCAGTCAATCTCAGGATTGTGTTTCTCTAGCCAGGTGAACCCAAGAATGATATTCTACCCACCCAGATTGGTGACTGCAAAGGTGGCATGTTCTGAATGCCCTTCTACTCAGAGAATCACGTCTACTATCTCTTGTATAGATCCTGCTCTGTTGGGGGATCCATCCACATTGTAGATGGGGATCGGTTGCAGGAGCTTCCGAGTGGTGAGGCAAAGATATTCAGCATGGGCTCAATTCATGAATAGTCCGGAGGCCCCACTGTCAATAAGGGTGGGTCCTGAGAAGACCTCAGCTGTGTCAGTGGTCTGAATCTCTACCTTGATGACAAGGGATTTAAGGCTCAGGTCAGCTGCAATGACATATTTCTTCAGGAGCTTCTGTTGCCATTTTGGGAGCCATATCCGGGGGGGTTTCACAGGTTTAGGGGTGTCAGGTTTTGGTGCAGCTGTATCGGTCTTGGTTCAGTTCAGTTGAACAGGGGTTGTTTCACATTCTACTTCCAAACACGAGAACTGGTTATGTACAGACAGTGAAGGTGCATCACTCATACACTGTGGGCTCCAAAACCCTCTTCCTCCTTTTCCAATGCTTCTGCTACTTCAATTTCAGACTCATCCTTGGCCTCAGTTGACAGGGAACTTGATTTGTTGGCCAGTGCTAGTAGCTCAGGCAGCAGCTCCACTCGCTCCTCTCCAGTCATGGTCCAGATATTAAATGAGAGAGAGCACTCTCTGACATAGTGGCCCAGCTTCCTGCATCAGGAGCAGACTCCTGACAGTGTCACTTGGTGTCAAGCTCAGTCGATGTCCATGGGGGCTGGTCTATTTTTTGGTGCAATGGGAGTGGATGGGGTCAATTTCCAGGGGTTGACATCAGCCCTAGGTCTCTCCCAAGTGACTCTCATTGGATTTGTGGGGAACTGAGGCATCATGACCATTCAGCTTTGGTTCACTCCCATGAATGCATTGTTTGCTTCTCAGTTCCTTGCAACTTTCCTTGCCATTTCATACCACCCATCCAGGTCATCAAAGTCTGGTGCCCCAGTCCCTAGTAGGACTACTTGATTTTGCATGCTTGGTTCAAGTCCTTTGCAAAACTTGATCATGACTATCTTGCTGTCATGGTACTTGGCCAAGTCTATCAGCTCTATGAACCAGTCAATCTACTCTTCCACTGAGTCTTTACCCTGGTACCATCCCATCCCTTCAAGTCTCATGAGGGCTGAGAGTTGTTCATTCTTCAGGCAGAAGCAGTTGATGAAGTCAGCTTCAAAGGCATTCCAATCTGGGTAGTGGGATTGGCCATACTTCTCAGCTCAGAGGACCTTGTTAGCAAACAAGCCTCTCAGTTGGTTTTGAACAAGGATAGGGCCCAATGGATGCAGGCTTGATCATTTGGGAAGTGGTCCCCACAGATCACAAAGTAGATGCTGCAGGAATTGCAGAATGTGTGGCCTTTGTCTTGGTCACCATCGAAGTCTGAGGGGGATGCTGGTCTAACTCAAGAGGCAGCCATGGACTTGGGACTTGGGACCCTCAGTTCATGGGCGCGAGGCATCAGATCATCTTCAGGGTCAAGGAACTCTCTTTTTTTTTCCCTTCTCTCTGGTTCTCTTTCTAATCTCTGCATGATTACCCTCAAGGTGTTACTAATTTCAGCATTAGTCACTCAGTTCACTGCCAACTCTTGTTCTAAATGAAGGAAACATTTGTTGGCATCCATTTCAGCTTGGGAACTTGGTAGTGCATGCAATGCCAAGGCTGTTGCAGTTATAGAGGAGGGGGAGTCTGGCATTACATAAGCAAGTGAGGTGAGACTGTCTGAATTGCTTTCATTCAAACCAAAGCCACCTATGGTCATATGGTAGCGTGACTCCCAGTCCTTATTGGGTGAAATTTTCCTAATGTTGTTAGATCCTAGGTTCCCTCCGACAAATCTCCGTCCTGGCGCCCATTTATCATTCATCTCCGCGCTCCTCCAGATCGATCTCAGCCCTCCAGACAGATCTTGATCCTCCGCCAGACTCCACGCCACGGACAACCCCCGTGTTACCTCCGCATACTCCGCACTCCGTCTCCGCCCTTTTTCCCACATCATCAGTCCAATATACGGACCTCCATGTCACCCCTTGTATTATCTTCTACATCATCTTCTAGTATGTTCCATAGTTCCACATGACTCCGTCTCTCGTTTAGCATCCCTGTATCCTAGTATAGTAACTCCTCCGCATTCAGATGACCCTGCTCCATATTAATCTCACGCTCCAAATGTATTTAAACCTCCATGTATTCGTAGCTAGTTCTCTAGTTTGAATATCGATTTAGTCTTAACTCATTACCTCTGTCCTCACTCCGTAACCTCTGCTCTGCTACTCTGTAAATACAAGGACAAGATGACGCAAGAGGGCACAACACACAAGTTGAAGCCAAGTCCTCTCGACTCCATACCCTGGCTCGAAATCGATCGTTCAACCACTCTGGACCCCCCAGACAATACATCTCTGACTCCAGACTTAACAGTATATTCGAACTCTCACTCTTCATCATCTATGAAACATAGCACTCGAAGCAACTTACAAGCTGGTACCCTTGGAACCATTTCAGAAGCATCCATACACCGTGTACCTAACATCCCAGCCATGCTCCCGAGTACTCATTCACCCCTAACTCCGCTTGTCCCTGAAAACCCCGTACAAGCAACCTATCCAGACACGCCTGATCCCCCTAACACACCTTCTAATCACAACCCTCCACAATCTCCATCTAATCCATTCATGGCCCCAAATCCTCTGAGAGCATCATCATCAAACTTGAATGACGTCCCCAACCTTGCTGAGGCCATCACCATGCTGGCCAATAACCTGTCATCACCAAAGAAGTCCTCACCACGGACCAAAGTCCATGAACCAGACACCTTTGATGGCTCTGACAGCCGTAAACTCCAGCTGTTTTTGGTTCAATGTAATTTAAACTTCCATGACCGTCCTGATGCTTTTTCCTCTGACAGTGCAAAGGTCACCTACATACTGTCCTACCTGAAAGGAACCGCGTTAGACTGGTTTGAACCGGCCCTTTCCTCCAACGTTGATCCCTCGTGGATAGATGACTACTCCGAATTTGTGTCAGAGTTAAAAGACAACTTTGGACCACATGACCCCATCGGTGAAGCAGAAGCTGATCTCAAAACCCTCCACATGTGTGACAACCAATGAGTCACCAAATACCTGGTCGAGTTCAACTGCCTCACAGCACATGTCCATTAGGGAGACGCCGCACTCCGCCACCAGTTCTACAATGGACTTCTGGCACGGATTAAGGACGAAGTGGCCTGCATTGGTAAACCCAGCACATTGCACAAGCTTTGATCCCTCGCCCAGTCCATCGATGCCTGCTACACAGCACGTGTCCATTAGGGAGATGCCGCACTCCGCCACCAGTTCTACAATGGACTTCTGGCACGGATTAAGGACGAAGTGGCTGCATTGGTAAACCCAGCACATTGCACAAGCTTTGATCCCTCGCCCAGTCCATCGATGCCCACTACTGGGAAAGATGCTCCGAAGTCACTTGAGAAAACAACTTGAACAAAACCTCGGACCACCACCAAGACAAGGGCAAAAACCCTGCCACGCCGTCAATGAATTCTAATGACAACAAGAAAATGTCAAACAATAACAACAGCAACAAATCCAGAAACTCTGCCTCCAACAACAACAACACCTCAAATTCTGCCAAGAAGAATCCGGACCTAGCGTCAAAACTAGGAAAAGACGGTAAACTGACTCAACAGGAGCGACAACGCCGCTTTAAGCAGAACCTCTGTCTCTTCTGTGGCAGAACAGGCCACATGGCCAAGGAATGTCCCAAATCGACTTCCTCCGCTGCAAAAGAATGAGCCGCTTCCACGACAGACAGCAAATCATCCAACAAAAAGAACTCTGACACAAAGTCTGCAACGGAGTCAAAAAAACAAATAAGCAGCCCTCCGACTCTGGCACCAGCTGAGGGCTGTGTTGATCCCCACAGTGCAATAACGGAATTACATCTCAACACATCCGCTCTTTCCAGTCCCAACTCTCTGACGATATACCTGACCTCTGAATTAATCCCTAATCCCTAATAAAACCATCAGTACGCTTATTGGCTCTGGATCAACTCACTGTTTCCTAGATTCCATTTTTGCATCTAATCACCAACTCCGTACCCACAATATTACCCCAATTCTGCTCCAGCTGTTCGATGGATCAACCAACTCAGTCATCCACAAGGCAATCAAGCTCCTGGTTCACTTCCCAAAGGGGGAGGAACACTCCGTTACATTTTTCGTAACTCTGCTGGACTCCAGCTGTTCCGCAGTTCTTGGACACAACTGGCTCACCTGCTACAATCTGTTGATTGACTGGGCTTTGAGCAGTATTACGTTCAGTTCTCCATTTCCAGCTGAGTCTATGGGGCCACCTGAGCCAGCAATGTCAGTTCCACACTCATCCGACTCTCCGTCTCCGTCTCTGCTAGTTGCTCCCAAGATCGCATTGGTGAATGCAGCAGCATTTGCCTGTATCTCCAAAATGGACGGTACGCAAACTTTTCAACTACTGATTACAGCATCCAACAAGTCAGACTCGAACGATGCTCCGGTCGACATAACTGGTGTTCCAGAAGAATATCACGACTTCATGGACGTTTTCAGTAAGGCCAAAGCCAACACAGTGGCTCCACACAGGCCGTACAATCTCAAGATTGAACTTGAAGATGGAATATCTCCTCCCTTCGGTCCAATCTATCCCCTTTCTCAGAGTGAACTAAAAACACTTCGAGAATTTCTAGATGAACATGTCTCCATGGGTTTCATCCGCCCCTCCAGGTCCCCTGGAGGAGCTCCGGTCCTATTCACCTGGAAAAAGGACGGCTCTCTTTGACTCTGCACCAATTTTAGAGGGCTCAACAAAATCACGAAAAAGGGCCACTATCTGCTCCCCAGAGTCACAGACCTCCTCAATAGTCCGCGCAAGGCCTGGATATTCACCAAAATCAACCTCTGACACGCTTACCACCTCATTCGAATCCACGAAGGTGATGAATGGAAAACCACCTTCAGAACCAGATACAGATCCTTCGGGTGGTGTGTAATGCCCTTCGGACTTACCAATTCCCCCGCAGCCTTTCAACGCTTCATGAATGACGTTTTCTCTGACCTCCTCGACATCTCCATCCTCATCTACTTGGACGACATCCTCGTATACTCCGACGACCTAGACCAATATAGGGGACATGTTCGAGACATACTCCGGCGACTCTGGTTGAACCACCTGTATGCGCACACAGACAAGTGCTTCTTCCACGTCAACACCGTCGAATATCTCGGATATATCCTCTCACCCAATGGCCTCAACATGGCCGACGACAAGGTCAAAGTCATCCAGGAATGGCCTGAACCGCAAAAAGTTAAGGACGTACAATCCTTCCTTGGATTTGCAAACTTCTATCACCGTTTCATATTCAATTATTCTGATCTTACCGTTCCGCTAACTCGCTTGACCCGCAAAGACACTCCGTGGGTTTTTACGGAAACATGCCAGAGTTCATTCAAAACCTTGAAAAAGGCCTTCACAACCGCTCCCGTGCTCACCCACTGGATCCCTGGGTCCCCACTCATCGTCGAAACTGATGCTTCTGACTATG
>QFEC01008226.1:0-40684 GCA_003316585.1 Gomphus bonarii
TGCTCATTTCCCTCTTCCACTCCTAAGTATTGAAGCTCTTGTTGTTGCTGACACTTCATGCATTGAAGGCAGACTCCTGGCAGTATCACTCAGGACCAAGTGTCAGGGTTCAGTTTAGAGTTCATTGTCAGTTGTTGTTGTTGTTTCTTATTGATGTCCTTCCATGACTTTCTGTAACTTTCCAGAACTTTCCATATCCTTCCATAACTTTCTGTAACTTTCCAAAACTTTCCATTACCTTCCATAACCTTCCATGTCTTTCCAGGACTTTCCATCACTTCCCATCACCTTCTGTGACCTTCCACTAGTGACTGGTGTAACAGTTACCCCTCAGCTTGATCTCTGAGGATTACCGCTACACCAGGTGGGCTTTCTATGTATTTATTACTAGAACCTTTGTATAAACTGAGGATTACTGCTACGCCAGGTGGAAAACCCCCTTATCAGCTCATTAAATATTGGAGTATCTTATTGTTGTGACCTTGTTAATAGCATCGCCCTCACACCAAGCTTGGTCAATGTCCATGGGAGCTAGGCCATTTTTAAATGCATTGGTTACCAGGACCACCTGCGAAGAGCTGATATCAGTCCTCGGTCTCTCCCAAGTTGCTTTTGTTGGAACCATAGGGGGCCAAGGTGTCGCAAGTGTATAACTTTGGTTTGTTTCCATAAATGCATCATCAGCCTCTCTGTTCCTTGCCGCTTTCCTTGCCACCTTGTACCATCCCTCAGGGTCATTGAAGTTCAGAGCACCACTTCCAAGGAGAGCCACCCTATTCTGTGTACTTGGCTTCATGCCTTTATGGAATTTAATCACAATCATTTTGTTGTCGTGGTACTCAGCCAGGTCAATCAGCTTGGTGAACCAATCGATGTATTCCTCTACCAAGTCCTTGCTCTGGTATCACCCCATCCCTTCTAGCTTTGTGAGGGCCAAGAGTTGCTCATTCTTCAGGCAGAAGTAGCTGACAAGGTTGGCTTTGAAGGCATTCCAATCTGGGTAAAGGAATCGGCCAGACCTCTCAGCTCGGAGGATCTTGTTAGCAAACCAAGCTGCTCAGTTTAACTTGAAGAAGGAAAGGGCCCAGTGGATATGGGCCTGGTCATTTGGGAAGTAGTCACCACAGATTGTGAAGTAGATGCTGTAGGAGTTGAGGAATGCTTGGCCTTTGTCACAGTCGCTGTCAAAATCTGAGGGGGACACTGGTCTGATTTGGGAGGTGACCAAGAGCAAAGGGCTTGGGATCCTTGGCTTATGCACACTTGGTGCTGGGTCATCTTCTGAATCAAGGAACTCTCTATTTCTTCTTTCTGCGTCACTTTCTAACTTCTGCATTATCGCTCTTAGGATATTACTAATTTTGACATTAGCTGCTCGGTTTGCTACTAATTCTTGTTCCAATCACCAGAAGCACTCATCAGCATCCATCTCAATTTGGGAACTTGGTAATACGTGCATTGCTGAGGCTGCTATAGCTATAGAGGAGGGGGAGTCTGGCATTATATAAGTGAGCAAGGTGAGGCTATCTGAGTCACTCTCATTTAAACCAAAGCTGCCTATAGTCATACAGTAATGCAACTCCCAGTCCTTATTGGGCAAAGTTTTTCTAATGTAAGGGCAACCCAAGTAATGCTCGCCAAGGTTACTGAAGTCACACAACCAAGGCTAGCAAGGGGGAAAACCTAAGAGGAAAACTTAGGATCCCTTGCTAGTGAGCTATGCAACCTATATACCCATTGTCTGCTCCCTACTTCCTCAGCATACCTTACCCCTCAATGGGGCCTGAAGGTATGAAGCCCCCATAATCTGTATCTGACACTATGGCAATTAGGCTGGTAACCTGGCCTCTTTGTTTGGTATGTCTTGCATCTGAACCAAGGTGTTGCAGTAGCACTTATCATCTGAATGTGCAGTTCAGTTCAGATCCACTCAGTATAGGCAGATTGGCTCAGTATCAGCTCAGGACTCAAAATGGGTAGTCCCCTGACAGGTGCTAAACAAGAGAGGGGGTCATGTGGAACTATAAAACATACTAGAAAATGACACAAGGGATGACACAAGGGATGATATGGAGGTCCATGTGTTGGAGAGATGATGTGGTGAGGATGACAGGAATGGAGTATGTGAGGATCACATGAGGAGTGTAGAGGGTATCCAAGGGTGCAGAGTGCAACAGAGGGGTGAGTGCAACTCAGACAGTTGCTCAGTTGACAGGCTACAGATGAAGTTAGCCCCAAAGTGGGTAAAGCTAGGAATTGTATGGAAAAACACCATAAAAGTAGATGTGGCACTCCCATCAAAAGAGAGGAACTGAAAGGTTATCTACTGGCATAGATAAGGGTCGGTAAATCAGAGTTTGAGGGAGTTCGAGCCGGTCGGTTTCATAGTTGCAGACTAAGATAAGAGTGTTCGACACGAATTTGTAGCGGTGCCTAGTGTGTCGGCGTTCACAGACAATCCTGGGTTCAGGACTCACTTTGACAAGAAGAGCCGAGTGTTCAACGAGCACAAAGACATGGTAACCAACTCGTCCCGTCATGCGGCCAGGGATGAGAGTCAACCCAAAAAGAGCAACCGTGCAATTGAAGAGTTGATGAAACCGAGCGCACCAAAATAATGAATATTCACTGGAGAAAGAGACCCTGACCCAGTGTCCTCGTTCCCATGAGGAGCAGGCTCTCCATGCTGTTTGCTGATGCCTTGAAAACCCCCTATTAAACCTGAGAACGGGAGGTCGGACTGCAAGGGCAGTGTTGAAAGTTGGCAGAACCGAGTCCCCTGATTCGAATTAGACCGGCTCTCGGAGCCATGTCACGGCATTTCACGGTCAAAAAGGTGCTTTGTCTACAAGGACCGCCCATAATGAGCCTTTTGCAATGAGATGGGGTGTTCGGCGTCAGGTAGAACAGAGATGTGAACATATTTCAATTGGTCCGCAGCAAGCTTGACCGTGGTGGCCGCTTGTTGAGAGAGGGCCATCGTGATCTGCCCAATGACACGGGTGGATTGATTTGCCGTTGGAATTGCTTGGTAAGCCGAGGGGGCGGCATTCCCCTGTTTGTAAACTAACATAAGACAGACTTGTCATCGAACCACGTCCACAACATGACAAGAGAGCCTGCTTCCTGATCGTGGCTTGAGACGAGTTACCGGGTTGCTGAATGCGAATGCGGTGGGTGGTTTGTGTTCTTTTAGCCGGCCATGAAATGGTCCGATATTGCTTGCTAAGCCGGGGTGCGCCGAGAGGGCGGCATTCCCCTGTTTGTAAACTAAGACTGTGACTTGTCATCGAACCACGTCCGCAAGAAAATGACAAGACTGTGTTTCTTTTCCGCTGGGTAACTTGTCTTCCTTTCTCTCCGTTTTACCTATTCTCATATGCCATACAAAAGCACGGCAACTCTTGCTCTCGCCCTGTGTGGCACCTTTCTCAACCTCGTCGCGGCCGTGCAGCTCCTGTCCCTTTGGAAGTCCCTCCGATGGGAGACAGAATCGGAATGGGAGGGATCGGAAAAATACAGACTCGACGCCGTCCGCATCGTCTGGTCCCTCTTGTCTGCCTATTTTTCCGTCGCCGCAATGGCGTGCATGATCGGCCTCATTGGCGTCGTCAAAGTGCGTGGCTCTAGTCTTGCTGCGGCCTCCTACTCACACGTCCTTGCAGCGCATTCCCTCCTACGTCCGTCTCTACCGTGACTACTCCGTCGCCGACCTGTGCTTTTGCGCACTGTCTACGATCGGTTTTGCCCTCGCTTCGTTCCGCCCGGCCGTCCGCTCGGCAGTATGCGAAGAACTTTCTCGCCAGCCAGACCTCATGCGCGACCTCGCTGATGCAGGTCTCAATCTTGAGAACTGCGAGTCGTGGTTCGAACGCGCCGTTGTTGCCTCCGTCGGTCTCATGGGAGTTCTCCTAGTCGTCAGGGTTAGTCCCGCCGATCCCCTCTTTGTGTTTCTCGCATTTACCCATGTTCAACAGCTCCAGTTCACCCTTACCATCTCCAGCTACCATACCCAATTACTTCGCTCTACTATTAATGGCGTCCGCCTCGAGATCGTCCGGCCCGCACACAATCTCTCGTCCTCCTCTTCCCCGGGTGACGACGTCGGCAACGAATCCTCGCCCCACCGCATCTTCCTCCTCCCAAATCGTACCGACCACACCTGCTCGCTGCAAGCCGGAGCTGCACGTGCAAACGATGTCCTCGTATACGCACCGGTACCCCTCAACTCCCTCTCAGCAGAGGACGCCCGTGAACTTGACGCAACCGAGGCGTGGGTATCACCATCCACCCCACGTCCGCACCGACACCGCCGTTCTACCTCACGAAGCAGCGCTGCCACTGGACGCATCAGCCTTCCCATCCACCCGGATGAACCCCTCCTCCCACCCTACACCCATTCTATAGGGGAGGAATATAAAGAATGAGTGCCATTACGTCATGTTCCCTTGCGTGTATATTGTATTACTGGTGGATATTTTTTTGCAATGCCCTACATTTTCACTTTTTCTCATTTATTTTCTCACGTTCTCATTTCTTGAAGGTTCTCTTTCAACTCCGAAACCTCATTCATTCTTTCCTCTTAACTCTCTCGCAATGCAACAATGGTAGTGTACCCGATCACTGTTTTGTACATGTTTGCAGATCAACTGTGAGCCAAAACCTCTTAATTAAGGACAGTAATCGGAAACTATATAATTATATATTCTCGGATGAACACGCGTGAAAATTCATCAAGCCACTAGGAAAATTTGCTATACAAAGGGTGATATTCGATCCTTGAGTCTAGGGAATGCATTTTTGTTGGCCAGTACAACCATCTGCTTCTCGTGGGATATATACCCCCTGATATATCCTTTGTAAATCATGTTTGCCACGAGACACTCCGCTTCCTCCACAGACACATCTGCCTCGCCAGATACCACAAGCGCGGTGTGGAACACAGTCAGCGACATTCGCGTCCCTCGTTCAGTAATTACCCATCTATGTTCGAGCAAGATGAGAAACACAACCACAAACAATATCAAAAACGCACACTCGTCTGAACAGACCACGGAGGCAAATGTCGCGTACCTTCTCCCATATATACCAGATTCCTATACGGAACAGACGTCCTTCGGCAGCATTCAACGCAGCGTCATACGAATTCAAGTCCCCAGTTCGGACGGCAGAGATTAAAGGCATATAAAGGCTAAAAAGTGAGGGATACCGAGAATGCACCAGCTCCGAAGGTATTTGTCCACGAAGCAGGCGTAGTGGCACCAAAAATGTCAAAATGCGCCTATGAGGTATATATTTAGCTCCGTATAGGAGTCATGAAATCAGATGACAGACTCTTGGTTCCGAATATCGTCCTGGTGACATGTGTGAAAAGCAAATGTTAAGTCTTCATCTGCCTGAAATGCTCTTAGCACGAGAATATACGAGTGCTGAAAAGCAGAAAGCTAACCTGTGGATACTCTTCATTTAGAAAGCTCAAAAGTCCAACATAATACCTGTACGTAAGCTTCAACATGTCAGTGGAACCCGTCGCGTGCATTTGAAGGCACTCCATACTTGATGCAGCTTCGGGAACTGCGATAATCCTGGTACTTCAGGGTTGGACTTTAACCCCCGAATGATATTCCGCGACAAGGAGATGGTGTGAATCTGGGGAACTGGTCATTTAGCGATACTGGAGATTGCAGCTCCAAAAGAGCGGATGGAAGGACAAAACCTTGAAATAGCATTTCATCACCAGTCCAGCGAGGTAGTAGCTTCCCCAGCGGCGTGATTCTACGACGGGATTACGGTCAGACATACAAAAGGAAAAGGCTTTATTGCACGTCCGTGCGGCGTCCTCCATTTTTGAACCTTGGCTACTTCTAAACGGCATCAAGTCCGCCTGTAAAAAATCCGCGCGTGTAATGTAGTGCAGCAGTGCAATTGGTAGGAAGGAACGTACTTTCTGAGCTAGGCGTCGTAGATCTTTGAGTAGCACATACAGAGCTGGAAGCACCCAGCTAGTGGCATCCTTGAAATACCGACTGAGGAAGTGTCTAGACATCGAAGTCAATGTGTAACATCTTATGCAAAAGAAAACACAGCACTCACTGATTGAGAAGAATATCCTGTTCTTTAAATGCTTCCTCAGGGTTGTCATCCATGTTAACCACTACTTGTATGTGCGCGATCGCAATGTCTCCCCACGGACTTATGACGCTCTGCACGTAGCGAGATAACGCGCTTCTCTAAAGTAGTCGAGAGATTAATAAGTGCGGCGCGTCCACGTCCTCCAGGACTCACACTGCTCTCGTGCATGGTGGTCAACAATGGAGGAATGTGTGTTCCATCGAGGGACAGCAATGAACCCAGTGCCTCTCCATCCTGATTACGAACAGCAGCTACAATCTCAGCTAGATAGACATGGAATTGCATTAGGGTGGGCAGCAAAATGACTCACGTGATATGTGAGTCACGTGACCTAAAAGACATGTGTCAGCATATTATAACGGCTAAGTCAGCCTGTCTCATCCTATGTCATGCCAGACTGTGCTTATAAGTGCTTATAGGGTCCTCATTTTTACCTAGTCTAGTCTTTCCACATCCTCTATCCAGCTAAACAACTAAACAACTAAAAATTTACATATGGCTCTTCAACCGTCCTTAAGATACCTCCAAATTGCAGGCGAATTTAGCTCTCCACATACTCTAGAGGCAAGTGGCATGTTCCCCCTTTCTGAGAAGGTTTCATCGCTCACTTGCGAGCCACTATAGCTCTTTCTTGATTATGTGTGTCCCTTCTCCGCGAAGATTGCGAGGTACGCCTCTATTGGTGCTGATTTGCTTTTACATCTTGATCAACGCTCGATCAGATCTGTGGAGAACAATTTGAAGCCCATGGTCAGCCCAGGAGGAAAGTACGATGGTAAAGTGAAAGTGATCATAAGACTTCACCCCCGTACGTTTCAAAGATAAACTGGTGCGCTGCTGATTTAAACCATCACACACAGAACCTTGGCATGGTTCTAGTACATACACCCATGAGGCAGCTTTGGCCGTCGGTCGAGCTGATCCCGCTGCGTTCTGGAAGTATTCCCTTGCGGTACGCTTCTGATTGGCGTCTCTTTGAAGCTGATCCAATATTCATTGCCATCATTCACAATTAGCTTTTCGAGAAACAAGCGGATTACTTCGACGCCCCTGCTAGCATGATGACCCCTTTACAGATTCGCGAGAAGCTCATCGAGTTAGCATCGCATCATATCTCCAAAGCCAATGTCGGGAAGGTCACTGAGCTTTTGAAGCTCAAGCCAACACCTAATAGTGGAATACCGGTAACTGACGACCTCAAATACAACGGTTAGTCATTATTTCTCTTTGTCTTTTGGATCATGCTAAGCAGAAGTGGTGTGCGAAGTTAAATATTCTCGAGCCAATAGTATCCATGTCTCCCCCACCGCGTTGTGGGACGGGTTGGTGAGCGGAGAGGTCTCGAGTTCTTTCGGAGAGAAAGAGTGGGCATCCTTCCTTGAGCAGAAAGTAACATCATGAGATGTTTCTGCAGACTTGAGTGACCTGATCCATCGGGGACAGTAGCCTACTAAGAAGTACATTTTAAGATTGGTTAACGAATAGCATTCTGATAAATGAGCTTCTGTGCGAGAACCGCTGCATTCTTTTGGGACCTCGGAGGGTCATCCCCAACATTTCATAATAGCCATCTGCGGTATCTGGAGACGTTCCTACCACTGACCATATGAAACAACCGGGGTGATTTATGGGCAGAAAGGTTATGAAGGCACCAATCTCGACCATCCCTAGCCCCTCAATCAGCATGCGTACCATCTGGCATTAGTATGTCCTCCAGGTATTTCTTGATTTGCTGAGCATCGCCCCGTCCGCGGCTAAGCTTCATGACCCTCCCCACAAGCTTCATCAATACTCTGGTTTTCCCTCGGCGCACAAGCTCAGCCTCTTCGGGTAGCTCCTGAACGCCTATAACACACAACTGGTAGAGGTCATCATCTTTCATAGAACCTAGTTGCAGGGACTGTTGGATGGCTACGATGTCTTCTTGGGTTCCTGTGCGTACGATGTGACGCAAGACCTCTTTAGCCGCAGTACCTTATATGTGAAGTATATGTAAAGTTTTCAAATTAAGACATTTAACTACGCTCACCAGTGATTTTCTGATCATTCACCATGTCAATCAGTGACCCAAGTTGGGCTTCTGTCATGGGGTTGTGGCTGAACGATTTCTTGTGGTGGGTAAGCTGAGCGAGGAGCTCGTTAACCATCCTAGAGAGGGTGAGCTTTGATTCCGAGGTATGATCAACATGGCTACCAATTGACTACAGCCTTCGGGTCTCTTCCTTGAGCAGTAGTTTCAAAATACTGCACTGCGCTGTACCCCATTCCACCATCATATGGGACCTCCTTTCCTGAATCCACAGACAGAAGCACGTCAATGTCTTGCTGGTGCAGCCCGTACTGATCTCTCAACCGCTTGCGCAAAACGCTTGGAAGGTCTGGTAATGAAGCCATTACTTGGTCAAGATAAGCCTGTTTTATGGGACATTAGCTTCGAATATAAGAGTGATTCCATTTGCAGATTTGACCTGACTAAGGCGTAAAGGGGGGAGATTGGAGTCTGGCATATACCGATAATCTGGTGAATCTTCCTTGTTTCTTAGTTTATATGTGACCATACGGTCTTCATCGAATCCTCGGGTCTCCTGAGGTACGGGAACACCTCTGTCCAAAAACTCGATATGTCGATAGACCTCAGAAGCTGGAGTGAACGTGATATTCGAACGAAAGTGGCAGAATTGCTACTAACTGATAGCAGCCATGAGAAACTTGACGCTATTCAAGTTTTTGACTTCGCAACGAGTCCCAAACGGCTGATCAGGACGGTTGACCGATACATTTACATCACATCTAAATGATCCCTACAGGACCCGTAAACAGGTATCTCGATTTGAAAATGAATCACTTTACCTGTTCCATGTTTCCATCACTTGAACCGACTGCTCGAAGGATAGCCTGCAATGCCTTAACGTAGGCGCCTGCTTCTTCGGGAGACCTGCAATCGCATTGAGCATCCATTTGCAGACACTGGCAATTGACATTTTCGTACCTCATGTCGGGACGGGAAACAATCTCCATAAGAGCGGTCCCAGCGCGATTGACATCGATGGCTGTCGACTCCCTCTTTGAGTCTAATGTCGATTTTGCCGTATCCTATATGATTGTGTCAAAGAGATGTAACAATTATCAGTAGGCATACCTGTTCTAATTGTATTTGTTCAATTCCAATAGTCTTGGCACCCGCGATATCGTGGAGTACGACTTGCCCTCCAAGAGCCAACGGAGCTAGTAATAGTCTATAAGCAGCGCCAAACTGTGTTCTCTTTGAAGAGTACACACCATAGCGTTGGGTGATTTGATAGCCTGCTGGCAAGTCTGCATAAAAATAGTGTTTGCGATCGAAAGCGGACAGCATCTGCACTTGGCTGCCACACGCAAGGGCTGTCCGAACTGCGAGTTCGACACATTTCGGGTTGAGTCTCTGAGAAGCCTCAAGTTGTTCAAGCAAGGGGCAAATAAAACCTATCTGCAGACCTCACCGGCAACGTTCCTGGAAATGCCACGTCAAACACAGAGACACGAGTGTTTGGGCCGTCTGCGAGTTGCGGGGTGAGAGAGCCTACCCCACGGTTGTATAAGGCCCATTATACACAGTGTTTCAAATCAAGCACACCAGAGAAAAGTTTCCATCGTGACTTGATTTGCGCATGAACTTCAATGCCAATTACAACTTGCCAGCTTGGCCAGCGGGAATCAAATGGGTACAGAGATGATATAGCTCTTTTTAATGCAGCATAGCGAAAAATCTTGGGCTCACTTGACAGAAGAAATGACATGGACAAAACACGTGACCGTTCATTTGCAGATCTAATCTAATCCGGCAAGAACTGCCTTGTTAATTGAAGTTGTAATTACGATACAGGCCGACTGAGCTGAATGATACAACATGTCATGAAAAAGGGAAAGACTGCATCAGTATATAAGTACTGCATTTCAACCCTCACAACGATCATGCATGAAAAATAAACCAAGCCGAGAGGAAACGGAGGGGTTGGCTACACGACAGGCCTTGATGACTAGAGGAAGTTATTGAGGCAGTTCTCGCTGGCCGATTGAAAGCAGAAGGATGGCAGTACTAGTCAAAAAACATTGAAGGTCAAGAAACCCTACCAGTCGAAACAGCTGTATTCTCGCCGAAAGATGGCAAGGCGGGTGGTGTCTTAAGATCTGTGGGGCTTTTCGCCATTCCAGCGTATGAGGGTAAAGTCTGCTTCGGTATATCGAGAATCGAGGTGCCCATGGGAGCTGCACCTGTCGCATCCACTTTAGAGTTCTGAAGCTGAACGAGTTGGGGTGATTGCAATTCTGAGGGCGCGATAGATGATCTAGGAGAGAAAACAAGAAAGATGTGATATCATATCATGCACATTCTTACACATTCATCCACTGTACCTTCGCTTTTTGTTGGGCGTTTCATTCTTAGTGTTGACCTAGGAGACAGCTGGATCAGCGAATGCCGGCACATACTTGAAAGACAATAAAAAGTTCGGGATATCCAGAAGCTATTCGAGCCTGTGCGCACCTTGCCCGACTTGGTGCGTTTTAGGGCCGCCTTTGGTTGTCGGTCGTCATTTTGAAACAAGTAGTCAGGGAGTGCAGTACTGGGGAATAAGGTGCGGGTTGCCATGGGCACCAAAGCGATGAATACTGAGACGAACCTCTTGATATGTCGAACCACAATACCCATTCGGTCATCATCATAGTGATCCCACATCTTAACCATCTTCGTGAATTCGGTTGTTGGATAAGAAATATCTAATTTGCGAGGACCCACGGCGCCCGCTGAGTCGAATATAAATGAAGTGACCCCTTGAAAAAAAGACTTCCTACCTTTCTTCGGTTGAATTTCTAGACCGATAAAAAATGAAGTTGCGTAAACAGTTCCTCCACCATCTTGGCCTTCTATCTCCTCCTTTTTACGCTTGTTGACCGCTTCAGGTACTTCACCGCGCGCCACGGCATTAACTTCTTCTGCAGAAGCGCAATGATAGGTCCTATCGAAACCCTTAACAAATGGGTGGGCAACATCAATGGTGTCAACAAGTTCAAGCTTCATGACTAGCTGGCGTATTCGAGATTCCACCGTACCAGCCCTGAATAATTTGAGAGCAAAGAGGTAAAAGGAACCCATTACGCGACAACACTCTGCGTACCATTTCAACTGAAGTTCTGAATTCCCTGTCGATGCGATGATCTGAAGGTAATATCGGTATTTGTAGAAGAAATCGTGTTTGGCGAAAAGTTCGCTCCACTCTCCAGCTCCGACTACAATCTTATCCACAATGCCCGCAGCACGTTTGCACTCCTGTGTCATGATGAGCTGAGTCGACTTGGTAACATTGTGTGTCGAACACATCGCAGGATAAGCTGGAGTGATGATTGGCATCCGATGTGCTCGGTCAGAGGGATAAAGCTGTAAAAAAAAACATTTAACAGAAATTTTCATCAAAACCTTTTCTTGCACGCACTTTCGGATTCCATACTCGCACATTCAATGGACCTTCTTCAATCTGTTTTAACAGCACAGGTTGTGGCCAATTCCTAGAAACAAAATTTAGTGTTTCATAGCATTATTGTTGTAAAATGGGTCTCTAACGTACCACTGATGCATGATAGTGAAAAAGCGGCTAATAATACCACCTGCCACAGCATTTGGATACAGCTGACATATACGAGCAACGAGCATTGACCAAGCCACGCCACCCAAGAACCCATTTACATTGGAGTAAATGGCACGCCCTAGAGTAAGAAGATGAGACATGAAAAGCTATGGACGTTAGGTAGCACACGTTGAGCCCACAGCTTGATGCACCGTAATGAGTCCCGAAAGACGGCCACATTAGGTACCAAACGTAGAATCTCGTCTGTCACACGAGAGCCTGACAGGAATCATTAGTTGTATTAGAATTATACCTTTGGCCAGCTTACTCACCACCTAAACTTCTCACACAGCGCTCATCTAAATTCCGTAGTAAATTGTCATCCCTCAACTCAAGATCTTCCGGTATAGTAGCCAGAGCTAGTCGCGCGAAGAGGAAATCTATCGGGATGCCCGATATCTTCACCTTGATGATAGGAACATACGCCTCTGGTACACCCTATACATACCCAAAACAAAGACATACAGAGTTGGACGCCATGATCCAAAGTCTAAAAGTTCATCTGCAAACGCACCGACACCTCTGTCACACCTTCAAACTCCCGTAACATAGGCTCGAACACCAGGAAAAAGTCTTCGCGTGCTACGTGCTTTGGCACAACACAAAGTGTATCGATATCGGATCCAGGGCCATGGACGCCAAGACGATAAGACCCAAAAGTGAAAATTTTGCCTCCAGCAGCGGCAGCGGCCGCTTCGGACAAACCACGCTGCAGACACACATGATGAACAAACTTCTTGACAAGCCCCGCTACGCGGCCCAAAACAAGCTCCCTAATTCAGAAGCCAGATATACGTTAGTGATGGGGACTGACACCATAAACCTAATGCAGCGAGCCCTCTCTTAAAAACATTTGCGAATTCAAGGAGCCAAGCCGTGATAGAAGTCCAAGGATAGCGAGAGGGGTACAGCGGTGGACCGGGCCCAAGCATTGTCTAGTATGACAATAAGATTTTCGAAGTCATACCTTGTTCTGGCTTCCTCTTCACTCTCAAAGGTATTCTGCTTCTTCAATTCCATCATCAATGTCGTAGTAACTTGTTCTTCTCGTTTCGTAGGTAAGTTTGTTGAAATCGGTGGCGTGACACCATATGTTCTATACAGAATACAAAGATATCTGTTAGCTCGAATTCGTAGGATGGAAAAGATGGAAGAGGCATACTGTTGGGATGCCATGGGTGCCAATGACAATGAGTTGTTTTAAGGCCTGCAGGAAGCTGGATTACACAATTCAGATCGATTAGAACGCAATAATGAAAGCGATGCGGTTGAGAATAAAAAGGAAGGCTTGTCGTGAGCCCCAGCGAGCTGCCACGAGTTCAATAATCCAGAGCTCGCTTACGTCATGCCAGCTTAGAAAAGTAAGGGTCCTGTGTATGCTAACCTGAATGCTAACATTAATATCGGATATATTGCATGAGTGGTAGAACCCGTAAGAATTCTATCTAGATGGTAAAAAGGTATCAAGGTAGTAATACCGAGCGGTCTGGTCCATGACACGAGAAAATTTGTCTTTCACAACAGGAACATCTCATTCTAATTTTCCTTTGGTGGCTGATATCCTGCTCTCGCCGATGCCCAAGCCACTTTACGGCCGCTTTCTTGGCGAGATAGGATTCGCTTACGAATGAACCAGGTTAGGGTAGCAACAGCTAGAACGCCCGAGATGACACCGATAGCGATGCCGGCCTTGACTCCAGTGCTCAGCCCCTGGCTCGGAGGATTGTTGGCTCCCGGGGTTGAGCTGGACCCAGTAGGTATAGGTGAAGTGCTGGATCCACTGGGTATAGGTGGAGGCGCACTGGGATCATGATTTCCTCCAAAAGGCCAGAAATCACCACCTGCGGGAGGCAGAACACATATGAGGCTGTCAGCGATTTTGATATTGATAAAATCGGACTGTAGTGATGATTGAGTTATGTTGTTCTGCTGGACAACGAAGGGTTGAGACGCAGGCGTAGGATTGGTAGAAGAGCAATTAGGCCCTTGAGAACCAATGAAAGACGTATTGCCAACGAGGATGTTATTTTGGACTGTGAAATTGTGAGAAGACGAAATCGCCATTGCGTAACCAAACTATCAATGATGATGGTCATAAGCAGGGAAAATAATAGAACTACATGGGATGTTGAACTTACGGCTCCTTCAAATTCGTTATCCAGCACTGTGCCGCCATGATTCACGTCCGAACCGACACGGTTACCGAACCATACACGAGGTCCCATAGCAATACCAATTCTAAGTACAAATGGTTTGTCATTTGCCAGGCAAGTGAAAAAGTACACTGACTTAATGAACACATCATTAGTGTTGGATCCTTTAGTGTCTAGGGCAGAGATTGGAGAGCTTGTGGCCAGACCACCAATAATACGGTTTTGCCGCACGACAGTGCCATCATAGTCGCCAGACCATGGACTAAAATCCACCATGTTCTACAGATGGGTCAATAAATGCTATTAAGAATGAAGTGATGGACTTACAATTGCTCCCAGGAGCGTGTGCTGGACAAGAGGATCAGGTATCAGCGGAAAGAGGACTTTCGTGGTGAGCTCACGTTTTCGACCCAAATGGTATTATTCTCTACTATTGACCCCGGTGAGCCAAATAAAACAATGCCACCGTCAGTGGGAGTATTGACAAGATTATTTCTAACATGTGTGCTAGCGCAGGCTACAGAGATGCCATCTGCCCATTGGTGGAAGGCGTCTGACCCGCACGGTCCAATGTCGTTGTTCTGCACGGTAGCATTGGTACATTTGAGTCCCCCTTCTGCAATGTGGAGGCAAGACCAAGAGCGAGGGTCGAATGAGTGGACATATTCCACAAGCTGCCCAAATGTTGCACCACCCATCTCAATGTTGGCTCCACCTTGAACAGGCGCCGCACCATTACGACTGCCGTTGATCTTGAACTAGGTTGAATCATGAAGCATAACTATAATCCGCATAGAGGTTCACCTGTATATTTCTCAACTTGACTCCGTTGCACGCTGGACACTGCCCTGTGACAGCCGTAGTGTGATTTTCCTGGTTAGCTACCAGTACAGGACCATTGACGATTAGCATTGCTCTTGAACCATCCATAGGCAGTCCCAACGTGCTAATTTCTTGGTCTGCGGCTGTGAACTGGAGAGGTGCAACGATAGGATAGTTCTGATTGGGACATAGACTAAGGGTGTAGCCTGTTCCACCGGTATGGAGGAGTTGGTTGAGCCGATCCGTGACATTGCTAATGGGGTCAGCAGGCTCGCAACTTGCTCGCGAGTACATACTGGTGAAGATTTGTTTCAAGTTACGGCACCAGAAGGTAAAAACGGACATACTCTGCTCTCCTCTTTTCAGAGCGGGCTACTTTGAAGAGTTGGGACGCCATGTCTGATGCGACTGCCGTTCTCACCAACAGTGAACTTGTAACGAGAAAGAGAAAATCTAAATGCATGACCGTAAGGGTAGAGCAATCAGCAAGAATATTAACGACGGTCTTAGTAAACGAAAAATTCAACGTCTAGACGAAAAGGACAGGCAACTAGGATAGCCAATAAATGACCGACCAAGATATAAGAAACACAATGCTTCATAGTTAGCGCAGAACAAAGATGCGGCGTCTGGGGTTCAAAGGCCGACTGATTCTCGGATGCAAATTTGCTGACCGCAGTCTCTAACTGTATACTGTATGTGCCCCGCCCTTCGGGCGGAAGGCGCAGCAAGGCCTAGTATGGGCTTTATAAAAAGTGTCTATCAACGAGCCCTACAACCAGCGTGGTGAAGGGCAATATATACTTGGTTCTTGAAGAATCCTCAATGCTCCCGGCCCGTCCATACAGTCTTTTTTGTATTGTGGGGGTTCACTCAAATATGAAAAGCTCAACTTCCTTCATCTATGGCTGTCACGATGACTGCCACGTTCATCTCCCTTATCATCCGCCAGCTCATGGCGCCGCAGTCTGTGTTCTCGCTTCCCATCGTCAGGTTTAGAAGCAGCCCTTTGCTTGCGTTTTTTGGCCATCCTCTTAGCTCGCTTTCTTGCTTTCCTTGCTTGCCGCTCCTCTGGTGTCTCGTCGGGCCTCTTGGCTTTCTTCGATCTGCTCTTGTCCTTGTCCTTGTTCTTGGCCTTGGCCCTTTTCTTCACTTTGTCCTCCCTCCTCTGTCGCAAGAGGTAATCACGCATTGGATCTTCTGGATCGATGGAGGGAGCGGACGATACGGATGATTCAGATGCTCGATCGTCATCTTATATATGATAATATAATTATTTGGCAAGTTTCTCTGCACCCCAAATGACAAGACAGCGCACCATATATCAGTTCAGGTTTCGCATTCAGACTTTGCTCGTCCCTCTCTACATATTCTCCATCTTCTCCGTTAATCGTCGGTTGCTTGTAATTTTTAACGTGGTCTACTTTGAGTGTCCGATTTCGCACTTTGGCACCGTTGAGATTGTCCACTGCGAGGACAGTTGAACGCTGGTCTTCATACATCAAAAATGCAAATCCCTTGGATTTGCCTGTGCTCTTGTCTCGTGGCATATTTACATCCATTACTTCGCCGTATCTAAATATACAAGGTGTCCAGAAAATTGACATTCTATAATAGGTCCTTACGCACTGGGAGAATATTACAACCACATCACCTTCCGTCAATTCGTAGTCTAACCCACCAACATGGACATATGCAGAATCTGTAGCATCGATAATAAAACCACGATCTGTATGGACACTCAACAGCCAAGACGTACCCTTGTAATCGTCATGCCATGATGCAGAGCTTGATCCTAGGCCAAGCTCAAGCTCGTTGATCTTATTGATCTCACGCACCACGCTATTGGAGATACGTATAAGCCTGGTCAGCTTGAGATAAAGGCAAAAAGGACGAACTTCATTTCGGGGAGTGGGCTTTCACGCGCCCTTAGACACCCACTCAATCAAGCTTTACCACACACAATACGACTTTGCAGTCAGAAAAGAAAAAGAAACATGAGCACTCCTTCCTTCTCACTCCCGGAAATTCATGATAACCAGGACGGTGCATGGGGACCATCTTCTTCTCACCTTCCTGCCCAATTCAAAGACATACCGTACGCCCCATATTCAAAATCTGACAAGCTAGGACGTTTTGCAGACTGGAATGATATCGAGGGTGCAGCCCGTGCTGGCTTAGCACAACCTACCACGGCTGGTTCTACACGGGGTGGGGCTCGTTATTCTGGGAGGGGCCGAGAGCAGACAGCGTTTGGTTCAGGAACAGCCAGCGCGTTTGCTTACTTCCACGTAGAAGACGAGGCGTCATTCTCTCTTGTGGATAACAAAACTGCAGCACCTCGGAGAGGCGGTACAACTGGGTTTGGACGGGGAAGAGGTGGGCCGAGGGGTTCAGGAACGACTGCAGGGAGAGGGGGACAGCGCGGCGGACGTGGTAGTGGATACAGTCAGGGTGCAAGAAATACTGGCCCAATGCGTGGAAGGAGAGGATGGCGGGACTGGGAAAAGGTAAATATCCATGAATTTCTGTCATTTGTTTTCTTTTAGTCTTATCATTGCTAGAACTCTCGCGTTCGCGAGTCATCAGTCGCTATTGACCCCAACTGGAAGATGCTCGAGGAAATTGATTTCATTCGACTGGCTAAACTGAGGCTCGATGTCGATGAGCCAGAGACAGTGTATTTTCTATGTTTCCTATTCACCCTTGTCATCAATTGACAATTAGGACAGTGACTCTTACGGCCGTTTGTTCGCGTGGGACAAGGTTTATGATCGCGTGAGCACAAAAATCGAGAAACCCCTTCAGACAGTCGACAGGTTGCGTTACAACCCCACTACGTCTGATGATCCCGTCATCCAGCAGGTTTGGCAAGAGTATGTATTGACGTCAAATGACTAATGTCTTATTCTTTCAGATTGCTCGGAAAAATAGTGCGAAAATTTACGCAACGGATGCCATTCTCAGTCTTCTCATGTGCGCGCCGAGGTCGGTTTACCCATGGGATATCGTCGTTCTACGAGAAGGCAACAAAGTTTTCCTCGACAAACGAGATGGGGGTCCATTTGGTGAGTCTTTCGAATCAGTGGTTCAGTGAGGCTAATCTCTTCTCTAACCACTGCGCATGTAGATTTCATCACCGTTAATGAGAATGCGAGTGATCCTCCCGTGGATGACAAGGACTCCATCAATTCTGCAGGGGCATTGTCCGTCGAAGCTACATACGTGAACCAAAATTACATGTTCCAGACCGTGAAGGAGGATCAATCATTCGACTTTTCTAAACCCAATCCTTTCTACAGTCCTGATGAGGTGGAGCCATTGGCATCTTGTGGATATCGCTACCGAGTTTACGATCTCGGTATCACCGAGGATGAAGACATGAAACTCGCTGTTAGGACTGAACTGGATGCTTTTATCCCCGGGAGCGGGGAAGGATTTATGACTATCCGGACTCTAAACGAATTCGACTCGCGAGCGCCTGGTGCGGGTGGTGCCCCTGATTGGCGTACAAAGCTGGACAGTCAGCGTGGTGCCGTCGTGGCCACCGAGATGAAGAATAACAGTTGCAAGTTGGCCAAGTGGGCCGTACAGAGCATTTTAGCTGGCGCCGAGACCTTGAAAATTGGGTATGTTCCCCCTCGATTATATAACTTGCATGCATAAACTCGATTCTTGACAGCTACGTGTCGCGCGCAAATCCCAAAGACAAGTGGCGCCACGTGATTTTGAGTACCGTCACCTTGCGACCCAGCGATTTCGCAGGTCAACTCAATGTTTCGCTAGCTAATGGATGGGGTATCGTCAGAACCGTCACTGACCTATGCCTTAAGCAGCCTGAGGGTAAGTATGTTTTGATTAAAGACCCCAATCGGGTACGTTGCATGTATAATATGGCCGTGGGGAGAAGCTAAAAAACCTTCCAGCCCGTCATCCGATTATATTCTGTACCCATGACGGCTTTCACAGGAGAAGACGAAGGGGAGGAGGAGGGCGTTCTAGAGGGAGAGGAGCACGAATCGACAAGTTAGGCAGTAGTGATATTATCCCTCGCACCAGAGAGCGTAATATATCATGTCGCGCTCCCTAGAAGAGTCTCTACAGCACGTTCAATATTTGGACTTCGCTGGAGTGCACCGACCACAGACTGTCTAGGCAAATCAGGAAACATACTGGTAACCTGGTTGATTTCAGCCTCCGTCGGTACACGTATCCCACCAGTAACCCCTCGCCCTGTCAGCTCGTTCATCCATTGACTTACTACTGATCCACGTGCCCCAGGCTCGCCATTCGCCGTCTCCGTTCTCTGTGCTGTGCCAGAGTCGACCTGCGCCCTGGGTGGACGCGCTGTGGTGATGGGGTCAATTTCTTCGGCTCGTTGTACTGTTTCATCGGGCAAAGCCAGTCCTGATCGTCTCGGGGGACGGGTAGAGCCTATCAGTGGAAGCAGAAATCGTGCACCAAATTTCTGCATAGCCATCGGAAGGCGATAGCTTTTCAATCCCAATACATCTGACCGATATAATTGGCCCGTTAGTAAACCGACGATTGCTGAAATCGCGGAACCAGGAAGGTGGCTTGTGGCACACTTTCATGGTATCAGCGGCATGTGGGAAGAACATCACCAGTGTTGTACAATATTTACCTGAAGAGCAAGCATATATAAAAACGATTTGTTTGAAACTTTGAGAGCGAATATTTGAAATGTGTATGCAGACGGGACTAATCGATAGAATTGGTAGAGGATGCTGAAAAGGATCGATGTCGGGCCAGCCGGCAAGTAGTTGATACCTAATCGGTGGAGAGCAAGTAGTGCAATAAACGACAGCATTGAAGAAACAAGGGCAGACACAGCGACGAACGACTTGGGAGGTTACAATGAGCGAAACTTGTATGACTATAAAATAGCACGCTCATACCACAAACTTAACACTACCAAATTGCCTTTCAACATTGATTGACGCATTGTACAAGATAAGTTCCATTAGGAGAAGAACACTTGAGTTTGTACAGGCAAAGTGTTGTGAGAACAGACGCCAGTACTTATATGCAACTAATGAGGACCGTCCGTTGATGTTGGTAAATTTGGCAAGAAACGAACCTGGTGATGTCGCGAGAGATGTGGAACTAGCTGTACAGGCAGGAATTCATGAGAATAATTGTAGAAGCTTAAAGCAAAACGATGACCTGAAGATGGAAGTATGGTTTTATGTCGAAAAGAGAAGACATGAGTGACGCAGCCCCTAATCCTATCATGATTCCTACACGTTTAGAGAAGGATTAACTGGTTTCAAGTAATGATAAGTGTCCCCGACCTTTTGATACAGGTGCATGAGCGAACGACATAGTGATAACTGGAAATGCGAATTGTAGCGAAAAGTCACACAAGGTCACCGTCACATCCTGGCTACATGAAAAAAAAATAGAAGAGAAAAACTCTACAACCTAGCGCTCATACCCTCCCCGCCACCGACTGCCGCGGTCTATGTGTGGTTCGACACCCGACATATTATATCTTCTGTGTTGCTCACCGCTGTCTCTGCGTCGCAATTCTGTTTTATCCCTTCGCGAACCTCTCCCTCTGATTTCCTTATCTGGGGCCCGCCCCTCACCCATTCCTGCAAGTTCGCGTGGTGATGGCCCAGAAAGTGGAAGGGCGGGGCTGCCAAAATGCAATGGCGGGTTTGATAAACTGGAGTCATGTACGCCGAAGTGGATTAAAGGCGGCGGTTTAGGCGGCAAGCCAGCGTTCCCTCGAGAAAACTTGGGCATTTTATTGGTTGATTCAGTACGAGTGTTGAACCAATCAGTTTCGTCATTGTATGCCTCCAACTGCCGTTGTGCCTCACGAGCTTTCGCCTTAGCATTTTCTCGGCCCTTTTTACCTACGTCGTCGTCGGCGGGGAAGCCACCACCATCAAATATATCGTTCATCTCCCACTCTCTCGGGGGTCTTTCAGTTTCGGGAGCAGTAGATGTTGCTGAGGCGAAGGGTCCACTGAGGTTGTTAAACATACCAAATGCCGAATAATCATTATGGCGATCATGATTAGGCGGTTGCTCACAGTCCTGGTTATGTTTTCTCGATAACAATAACGGAAAAGGACATGAAACATGACTCACATCTCCAAGATGTCCATATGCAGCACAATTGTAGCACCAGTCGTCACGCGCAATGTAACCTTCCCCTCCATAGTTAAGATCGAGCTTACGCTTTGATTCCCTTTCATCCAAGACAGCTTGTCTTTCTGCATCTGTTAGATAAGTATAGATGCGCCAAAGAGAAGGGCAATTCTGAATGGAGGATCAAGACATGAAGAATAGAGGTGCTCGAGATCTACGGACAGTTCCATGATGCCTCCACGACCCGCATCTCCCACAATCTGTCCGTTGAGGCTGGTTTGAAGTTGCAACTTGCGGACAATCCTAGGTCAAGAAGCACCATGAATGGTAGAAACAAAGGTGTCATCAAAGGAACCACCTTTGCAAGATGCCCCTTCGCTTGACAATTCCAACAGAAACGAAGAATAGGGCAACTCCGTGAGCCGTGTTCGTTCCTGGCACCGCACGTGATACACTGAAAGGAACTAGGTATTCAAAAACAATGAATCACAACACCAGCCTCACCACCATGTTGGGGCAACTCTTGAAGTCATGGTCAGCATCACCACATCTAGTGCATGGCCCACGGGGACGGGCAGACTGAACGTGGAAATATCTAGGTGCACCCTAACATTTGAATCTGCATCAGTATGAAAAGACGTAGCATCGTTGCTCAGAAACACACCACAGCAAGGTCATCATCCAAGAATTCAATACCGGACACTTCCGACTTGGGTGACGATTGAGAGTCATCACCGGAAATAGAAACATCATCCAAGTCATTTGTAGCGAGAGTTACGTGAGAGGGGAGGAGTAGTGCGGTTTCAGGGGGAGGTTCCACCACAGGTTCTATAGGGACAGGTGTAGTATGGACGGGTCCATCTGGGGACGGTCCTGAGAGTGAAGGTCCCGCGGTGGTATCAATGATAAATGTGAGGGGAGTCGGAGAACGTTCTTTGCTAAGACCCCGTACAGTCCTGGCGTTATCGAGCCTCTTTCTCTTTTCCCCTAGAATATATTGGTCTTCGTCGACAAACTTATCGTGTTTCCATACTCCATTAAGCCTCGGATCCTCCTTTTCTGTGTTTGGTCGCTGGCGACTGTCTAGCTCTCGGTTTTCTTGTCGCCACTGCTGCCTGCTTTTTTCATCTTTTGGGTCTTGTCCTCTCGAAGGTACAGTGTCACCTGCCTTATCATCTGCAAGGGGAGTGACAACTGAAGGTGGTGAAACTGTGAGATCTATGACAGCCATGCCTCGACTGGTTGCAAGTCGAGAAAAGCTTCCGCGGCGGAAGAAGTACCATTTATGGTATGATTAATTTTACATTAGTTATTATTCTCCCTGTTTTTCCAATCCGAAAGACCACATTAGACGACTGTGGAGCATATATGTGCATGTAAGCTAGTAGGCTGGGTCACTGATTCTCTTGCTTGACAACTTGATGGGCATTGACACCTAGGAACTCTCTACTTTGTCATTGTTTACCCAGTGACAACTTACTATCAAGTATATCATTGCAAGCCTTACGACATGTACTTATGCGCGGTAAAAGTAGCCTGGATGTTTTATCTGGTAAATTTACGTAGAATATACAGCGGTGAAGAAAAAGTTCATCGCGCCTAATCAAGTTGCAGTTGTGCGTCCAGTCCAGAAAATCCTTCAAAAAACGCCGAGAACAAATCAATGGCTGATTGCACATCATGTGAGCCTGCCATCTCCCTGCACGAATGCATGGAAAGCATCGGGTTGCCTACATCCACCGTCCGTATACCAATTTTCGAAAGCATTGGTCCAACCGTGGATCCACAAGCCATATCGTTCCTCGCCACGAATTCCTGCACTTTACCTCCTCTTTTCTCAGCAAGTTTCCGTACAAGAAAGGTCCCCAGCGAGTCGCTTGCATATCTTTGCTTGTAATTGATCTTTACTGCAATACCCTTATTGATGATAGGCTGGTGGTTCTCATCATGTTTATTGGGGTAGGACGGATGAACGGCATGTGTCATGTCTGCCGAAATGATGAATGATTTTGCAATGGACTGAGCATACGCTGAGCTCTCGGGAGAGAGACGCTGGAGTAGAAGAGGAATCAAACTGCCGTCGGCGCCAGTGCTGGATACACTTCCAACTTCTTCATGGTTAAAGAGCGCGATGCAGTTAATATTTCCCTCGGAATTGTGGAGGCCATCTGCAAGAGCTTCAACGGCACAGAACGACGAGAGCAAGTTATCCAAGCGGGGTGAGAAAATGAACTCATTCGAAACGCCACCTATAAACAATTAAACGAATCTCTATACTCGCAGAATTCGTTACCCACCTAAAGTGGAAGGTTGAGTATCGTAAAGAGAAAGTTCCATTTCTGCGATGTTGTCGGGTGCCACAGAAAGTTCCTCTGCAAGAAGAGAGAGTAGTGCGGGGTGATGATGGCCGACTGCTGATGCTGTGGAGCCAACTCCCGACGGCGCATTGAGGGCATCCGCGGCCATACCCAGTATAGGGACAAATTCGGTCTGTTGGTTGAATTTTAAGGCTTCGTTGACATTCCTGTCCACTTGAGTGCACAGAGATTAATACAACTTATGAACCAAGTAACTTGAAGACATACGATGGATTGCAAGGGAAGGGATGCGAAGGACAGGTTTATTGACCTTCACCAACTTGGAAATAAAGCTGGAGTGGCTGTTATCGGTTACTACGATGCGCCCGGCGACCGAGAGGTCACGATCAAGCCATGAGTGCCATATGCCCCCACCGTATCTGTAAATTGTTGGAAGGTGAACATCTTTGTTGAATTGATACACATACGTCTCAACAGTGACTTGGATGTAACCCAGACTGGACTTGTTGGATGTAGGCCGAATACGGAGATTTGGACTGTCTACATGGGTCGCAACGATTGAAAGCCCAGCCCCACTTCTCCACTTGGGAGGAAGAGTGAATGCCAACAAGGAGCTCTGGTTTCTGGCACGAGATAAGCAAGACTGGCGAACAGCATACTCAATAGAACGACACCTGGTAAGGAAATATTTCCCGCCTGCTTGGAGATCCCAGTTGTCATTTTCTCTCAGCTGAGGAACATTAGATACTGTGCCTGCGTGGTCGAATAAGCAATGATATCATAATACCTTGCGAAATCCACTGTGTTCAAGACGGCGACTAGCTACGTGAACGGCGTGGAATGGCGTTGGCGAGGCATTGACAAAGTCCAAGAATGCATGTGCGGCTGGTGGGCCAGCCTGAGGCATCATCATATCTTGTGTGAAAGACGGCCTGAGACCGGGTGAGCCAGAGACCAGGAAAATGGTCCGTCTCGCGGATTAGACGCCTTGTATAATTTCCTTTCTGCACTGGAACAAAAAAAGTGCACCGACACAGAAGCACAAGTCTCAGCGTCATGGTGAAAAGCTATCTTAGGCATGGTCCGACTCAGGTGCACATTCACGGTACAGACCACTTTTAATCACTGACTTCGTGTAACAGGCATTTGGTCTCATTTGCAGTGCTGGAGCTAATTCTATATATGATGGAAAACTAGCCTACGTGCCAGCACTTGAAGACGTTCTTGTGTGGGACGTCAAGAAAGGACAGCAGGTGCTTGTATATCCAAAGGAACATAAAGAATTGGTCTCATTTAAAGATGCAGCTCGCAATGTGGCATGAAACCAAGCATAGAGCAGAGGTTACTGTCATTTCGCAATCTCCCCAGAGGGATGCCTTTGCAGTGGGATACGCAGATGGTTCCGTGCGGTTGTGGAATGCCACTTCCGGAATGGTTGTCACTACTTTCAATGGTCATACGAAGGCGATAACTACGCTAGCGTTTGATGAAGCAGGCGCAAGACTTGCATCTGGTTCCCAGGATACAACAATAATTTTGTGGGATATCATAGGTGAAGTAGGGCTTTTCAGGTGATATTGTTTCAAATAATGCAGAAATCATACCCGCTCATGCACCCATAAGATTGCGTGGACATCGAGATCAGATAACTTCCATCCGTTTCCTCAATGTGGACTCCGTGGATTTACCATCTACATCCACGGCCCCAGTTACATCAATGGGCTTCCTACTAACATCTGCAAAAGATACATTCCTAAAGCTGTGGGACCTTTCAACTCGTCATTGTGTACAGACTGTCGTAGCCCATCGAGCAGAAATTTCGTCCCTTGATGTCAACCCCAATGGCGATATGGTTTTTACCGGAAGTGCGGAAGGAGAACTCAAGGCTTGGAGTATAGATCGCGAATCAATGAGCCGCGGATTAAGAGAAAATGAAGACGGTGAAGTAGGTGGCTTTCCTGCGGTCTTGGTTAGCTCTGTGGTTTACGCGCATGTCCTGTCAGGTCGTGAAGATGATATTTCCCATCTCGACTCTCCCGCTTTCATCCCGGCATCGTGTCTCTCAGATATCGTTTCATCCAACGCAAGCCTATTTAGCGGTCCAATCCCACGATCGATCTGTCGAAATATTCCGAGTACGGACAGAAGATGAAGTCAAAAAGAAGCAGATGAGGAGAAAAAGGCGTTTGAAAGAAAAACTCACAAAGGCCAAAAACCAGGACGTCCAGGATATACAGCCTCCTGAAAATCTTAACGATAATGTCGACAATAGTTTGGATCTTGTAGATCGTTTCGTATCGTACCTAGTGGTTCGTGCATCTGGAAAGATAAGATCTTTTGATTTTGCCGCCGCTGAGTACGACAACAAGGGTAACGTGCATGTAAGTCAACAAATTTATTTGGAGGCTGGAATACTTCTAATTCATGACTTTTTATTCATCATTCAGCTTCTCATGGCCCTTGCTAGCAATTCCCTAGAGGTATTCAAGATCCCTGCTCCCGTCAAATCTAAAGATTCGCCCATTGAAGCAAGCCGAGTGTATTCCCTGGACCTACCAGGTCACCGCACAGATATACGCACATTATGTTTGAGCTCTGACGACAAGCTTCTCGCTTCTGCCTCAAATGGTAAGTTGTGTCGTTTATTGTAAACATCTTTCCGCTAACTTGTTTCTAGGTACTCTAAAGGTGTGGAATATAACAACAACAGCATGCATACGTACCATCGACTGTAATTACGCGCTGTGCAGCACTTTCCTACCAGGCGATAGACATGTAGGTTACCGTGTCACCTGTCAACAATGACATGTACTCATCGCTGTAGATCGCTGTGGGTACAAAATCGGGAGAGATATTAATCTACGACGTCGCAGCTTCCGCGTTGATCGAATCTGTCTCCGCTCACAAAGATGCTGTGTGGTCTATGCAAGTACGACACGATGAGCTTGGTCTTGTAACCGGCAGTGCAGATAAAGATGTGAAATTTTGGGAATTTACGCGCAAGACCGTTGAGAAGGTTAACACTTTATCGATGTTACTTACTTCACTAATGCTCTGATTTCTTCCAGACCGCTACAACGTTATCGATTGTACACGTTCGAACGCTTAAAATGACCGATGACGTATTGGCAGTGCGATACAGTCCGAATGGGAAACTTCTCGCTGTATCGCTGCTCGACTCAACAGTGAAGGTGTTTTATCAGGATACCTTAAAGTTTTTCCTGTCATTATACGGGCACAAGGCAGGTCTTAACCTCCCCTTGGTTAACAGCGGCTTATGGTATCCTTCCTAGCTTCCCGTCCTCTCCATGGACATCTCTCTTGATTCCAAATTGATTGTCACATGTTCCGCCGATAAAAATGTCAAAATTTGGGGTCTCGACTTTGGAGACTGTCACAAGTCCATCTTCGCCCATGAAGAAAGCATTATGCAAGTTGCATTCGAGCGTGAAAAAGGGAGCCATTACTTTTGGACGGCCAGTAAGGACCGACTGCTTAAGTATTGGGATGGGGACAAGGTTCGCTTAACTTACGTGGAATAAACACACGACTGACCATTTCCTCGACAGTTCGAAAATATCCAAAAGCTTGAAGGACATCATGGCGAGATTTGGGCCCTTGCTGTGAGTCACCATGGCAAATTCATCGTCACTGGCTCCCACGACAAATCCATCCGGGTTTGGGAAAAACTGGATGAACCTGTAAGCAGATTCCTTGCAAAAAAAAAATATTGTATGCGAGTTGATTTTGCTTGTCTACAGCTATTTTTGGAGGAAGAACACGAGCGTGACCTCGAAACCCTTTTTGAGAACAATATTGCCGAGTCTATGAATCGAGTTGAGCAAACTAATCCTCAAGACGGGGATGCCGCAGCAGGCGACGCCATAGCCGTTGAAAAGCAAACCACTGAAACCTTGATGGCAGGGGAGCGTATTATTGAGGCACTTGACCTCGCTGACGCCGAGCGTGCACAACCTGCAGACGCGCTCCGCAACCCTGTGCTTGCTGCCCTTGACCAGGGACCAGAGGAGTATGTTCTCCAGGTCGTAGAGAAAATTTCGTCAGCTGCATTGCATGACGCGTTGCTTGTTTTACCATTTGGAAAGGTGCTCTCCATGATGATTTACCTGGACGAATGGGCGCGGCGGGTAAGTATCTATCGCCTTTATGTCATAAATTACTTATCTCCCCTCCTCCCGCCCAGGACTGGAACATAGCACTAGTGGCCCGCACCCTTTTCTTTCTCCTTAGAACACACCACAACCAGATTGTGGCAAATCGCAACATGCGAGACACATTGATCCTTTTAAGGAAACACCTCCGCGCAGCCTTACGGCGACAGCAAGAGACTATAAGCTACAATTTAGCGGCGCTACAGTTTATAAGTCGGACAGAGGAATCGCGACGAACGGCAGAGTTGTACGAAGAAGAGGATATGGATGAGGAGAAAGTAAAAGCCAGGATCAAAGAAAGCGACAAGAAAAGAAAGAGGGTTAAGGCATGAGCGGCGGTACCTTCTGTTGCGAAAAACCATGGTTTACGACGGCCATACTTTGGTTTGAAACGAATGGAACGAGGCTACATCTGATTTGATTGGAATCTGGTACAGTACACTGCCCGAGTCAATATGAATGAATACATATCTATGCGATGAAACTTTTGTCCAGTGATGGAAAAAAATGAGTCATTATACTACCTGAGGACCCCATAGTGCCTCATTCCTTGTAAAGGTATTTGTCAGCTCTAAGCGACCCTTGTGCAGAAATGCCTTACCACTCCTTAGGATCAGTGGCAATTCGCATGCTGACCTCCAAAGTACCTTGATCCAGGGTGGCGAGAGATTGGAAGGCGGCTTTGGTAAGATCAACGTGCTTGGAACCTTTGGCACATCCAGCACATGTGTCGACCACCCGTACGAAAATACAATTGGTAGGTCCGTTGCAAACTAGATGAAATAGAAAGGAAAGGAAACAAACAGAAAGGATGAATAGGTGACGTACGTTCAAGAAATTGGAAGCATTTGGGGCGGTCGATCCAACCTTCTAGAGTTAATGCGCATGCAAAAGAATTGTCCTGTGAAAGCTCAGCATTTTACAGGATCGCCGCTTGACTCGGACAAACAGAAGGTGCCCAAACGGAATCCTTCCAGCAGCTCGGGTTCTTGAGATCTTTGCCGGTGTACCTACACAATCCAACCAAATAGGAATGAGTACTACCATCACCGTCCCAATAAACCAATCCATTAGCACACCAGGTGATGATGACCAATTCAAGCTTGCCAATGCCTTTCAATGCAGCATTGACGTGGTTGAAGGTTCCAGAAATTCCGTTATTTATGGTATTGATATTCTTCTTGTGTTGCACTTTCCTGGACCGTCTATCCAGTGCTCCGCTGTAGCGGGTATCATGGCTAGTGGCTGTATCGTGTGTCGCGTTACTCTGAACATACTTGTAAGCAAGATCTGATACGGGGACCGTTTCCCAGCCATCGCGTTTATGAAAAGTGTAAGCAGGACTGTATGAATGAGTGTGCCCATAGTAAGAAATGTTGCCGTTTGGCTGGGGATAAGGGGAAACGTGCAGAGCCCTGACAGAGACTTGGAGAAGGAAACATAGTGAAAACAGCAGAGGAAGCATTTTATATGTACGGCGTAGAACTGAGACCAGAGTCTGGCGTAAGGAGGAGGACAAACAAGGCAATCGATACGCGTTTGGTCATGTGACGTAAATCAATGCATCCCTTATTCCCTTATTTGACTTTAAGCAAAATGTGGCGTTGTGACGAGCACTGGAGTATATACTGTTGAACGCTGGTGCCAGCCATGAGCTCATTGATACTAATATGGCAAGTCACGAACTCACTGACTCACTCACTGACTCATAGGCATTTTATTGTACCGGCATCCGTTCCGTGTAGGGTATCAGTGGGAAATATAAGCCGCTAGTTCTACCTCCCGCGCATAGAGTCCGGTCATGGCGAACATTGGGCTTGGAACTTCTCTTGTCCATGCGGATGATTCGTTTGCAGACGTCCATGTCGCGCCAGCGATTGCTGTCACTTCTAGTCAGTTCAATTCTGCGTGACTTGTATCTTTGAGCTAACACCGCTAACACCACTATATTTCTTCAGCTTATAGAGCCGCAGAAGATGAACCTTCACTCTCAGACTGGGACCCCCATAATCCCAGTACTCTGATTTACTCACGTTACACCCAGAATGTGAGTACTCGGGTCGAGAGGGTCATTGGTGCCTTGCATGTGAGTGATAGTCCTTCACCGAAATCCTTCGCGCATTCGACAAGGAAGTAGGAAGGGCATGCTATCACGTATGCATCAGGTCTCGCTGCTTCATATGCCGCTCTCGTATATCTCAAGCCCAAACGCATCGCTATAACTGGAGGCTATCACGGGGTACACAACACTATTCGTGTTTTTAAGCAATCTCGCGACGTAGATGTGCCGATTATAGACCTGGATGATGAATTTCAGGAAAGCGACATCGCATGGGTCGAGACGCCACTCAATCCAACTGGTGAAGCTAGAGATATCCAGTATTACGCAGACAAGGTCTGGAATATCCTCTCATCGGTCCTCAAATAACTTATCGGATTGATGGAAAGGTCCATGAAGTAGGTGGTAAGCTAGTCGTGGACGCTACCTTCGCGCCTCCTCCCCTCCAGAACCCTTTAAAGTGGGGTGCCGATATCGTTCTGCACAGTGGTGGGTTTTGATTACTAGATTACTACATAGTGAATCCAATGCGTACTCACCTTTTGTTCCCTTCCGGCAATAGCTACGAAATATCTTGGCGGTCACTCA
Organism: Gomphus bonarii; assembly: GCA_003316585.1. Classification (NCBI taxonomy): domain Eukaryota; kingdom Fungi; phylum Basidiomycota; class Agaricomycetes; order Gomphales; family Gomphaceae; genus Gomphus; species Gomphus bonarii. The sequence continues at coordinate 30,028 of QFEC01008226.1, forward strand.
GATCTTCTGAGTGGAGTGCTCGTCGTTCCGACAGTTGAAGAATGGAGGAAAGTATGTAATAACCTTGATATCCTCAGGTAATTCCACTCACATTCTCACATAGCTCTGGGAACACCGCACCTTCTTTGGCAACACGATGGGGTCCCTTGAATCATGGCTCCTCCTTCGTTCGTTGCGCACTCTTCATCTCAGGGTTCCTCGTCAGAGTCAAAGCGCCACAGCCCTAGCAGCTTGGCTTCATGAACTTACCTCCATTGCTACGGGTAAGCTGTTTTTTTTTTTTTTGAACTCGGAAAACATTTGCTTAACTTTTTATACAAATCAGGTCAATCTCTCTACGGTATACCCTGCGGGCTCGTCATTCGCGTTCAACATGCGTCGTTGCAGGACAAGTCTAGATTCGATCCTGCGACACAGCTTACGGGTGGGTACGGCGCTACATTCGCGATTACATTAGCGAGGGCCTCGCAAGCCAAGACGTTACCCCATCGCTTGCATTACTGGATCGTGTGTTGTTATTTCTGTGTCCGTCTTCTCGAGGTTCCTCACGATACCACCAGAGTGCTACTTCTTTGGGTGGCGTCGAGTCCCTGATTGAATATCGTTTACGGTCAGACCCAGAGGCAGACCCATGCTTGCTCAGGCTCAGCGTAGGTGTGGAGGACCTTGAAGATCTCAGAAACGACCTGAACCAAGGCCTTGTTGCTGTCGCCAGCCTCGGTGAGTCTATCCCCTTGTGACGACATATTTCGTTAAATCATGCGAATCATGACTTGCTTTGAATGGGGCAGAATAGAATACCTATTTTCCAGTAGTTAGGAAGACCATGCTATGCATCTTATTAGTTGTGTTGACTCATGATTGGATCTGGCCGTTCACAGGGTGTATCTCGTATCCTAATATTTTTGACGTTGCGCAACTAAAACAAGACAAACCCCGATATTGATGTGTGAGACAAACTCATTTAACAGATACATGGTGACCCATTTGTGGTTACAAGGCACATGCTATGATGGCACACCTAGTATTGGGTAAAATGCGAGCTAAATAAAAACTTCAACTGCCGTGGAGCTCCCTAGACAGTGGTCTCAATTAGCGCAACCGCTTCAATTTCTACCAATACGTCCTTGGGGAGCCTACAAACTCATCAATTTGGGACATTCATAACAATTATAGAACACATACCCTGTAGATAATCAGTCAGTAAAAGAAGTAAGACAACGAAACTGTACTCACTTGCGACCTCAACACACGTCCGCGCAGGTTTATGATCGCCGAAGGCCTTCGAGTAGACCGCGTTGAATTTATCAAAATCATTCATATTCTTCAGGAACACCTGTAATGCGGACAGACATCGAGGAAGTCGAAACGGAGTGCATGACGAAGCTTACGGTAGTTTTGACGACCTTTGAGAAACTACTGCCACCCGCCTTGATGACTTCACTAAGATTTTTCAATACTTGTTGTGCCTGTTCTTCGACACCGCCTGGCACTATAGTATTCGTGACGGCATCAAGAGGCATGCAACCCGACGTATATAAGAAGGGCGGAGCGGAAATAGCTTGGGAATAAGGCTGTGCAGGCCATGAGCTAAGGTACTGCTCCCATCTGATTCATTCATACCCCAACACCAGCTGCAGCAGCTGAAGTCGCTTACGTTATCAAGTGTGCATGGAGTCAAAACGTCAAATTGACTAACCTGTAGTAGAAACAGTTGATAGGGACATGACGCGAGGCAAACGTCTAGGCGAGGTACGAAGCAGGGTCGGTCGGAATAGCATGCGTCGCTTATCGCTGAGAACGAATGAATATGTCGTAAAATATCTATATCTAACTATATATGTGTCAAAAATGGAAGCTACTCAAAAATTAATCAAAAGTGCTACTTTCGGCCTCAGATTTCGGCTTAGTTTAGACTTGAATATATAGCGCGAAGACTAACGGTTTCGAGCTAGTTCATCTAAGATAAGACGGTGTTCAATCGTGCAATGGCGTAAGCGTCTAAAACATTGATGTACGATGTACGACGTTCAAACAGGTTAACGGACTAAGTTCAAAGCTAATGCTGGCATGTAGTACATCTGAAGGTAAGAATGAGCAAAGGAAGGCTACATAAAGTACATGGAAGTCTCCATGTTATCTGACAAGCTCTGAAACGCCCTTTGATGTTCAATGAGACTGTGCTTCTCGCCAGATGCTACCGACGCCGCCCCGTCAGTGCCGTCATGGATGAGCTTGGAGTGGAATCTTCCGCGAGCACATACAATCTGCCAAACAATTAGTACTGTCAGTAATCTGAACATTAATGTATCATACATCGGCATCTGTAGGGTTTGCGGCGTAAGAAGTCCGTTTTTCAAGAGACACTGAACGACTTACAGTACACAGGTGCTGGGATAGATACGCTGCGCGTCGCACGGGCATACACGTGACACAATGTGTACGAAATAGCTTGCAGCATGTTGGCTCCTAGTTGATTTTCGTCCAGAATGACCGTATAATGACTTGGCCGTGAGGCTATAAGAAATTTGCCGTCAGCGTGAGCTTAGTTTCATTAGAACCTGAATGCGCACTTCCAAGCAACCCCCCATGGGATTGAAGATAAAAATCGTAATACACTGGACTTATGACCTCCTGGTCAATAACCAAGCCAGCGGGACAGTTTCCGCTCTTATCAGCTTGTCTGCTATCTTGTGGAAAGAAGCGGACGTGATGCTTCTTCCCAACAATGATGAATGTCAGTTTGGGTGGCGACCCGGCTAGTTTTCTCTCTTTCCATATTCTAGCAAGGCACGCTAAAATTAGTCAGAAACAAAGATAACATAGCATATAAGGGTAGCCATTCACTTTTAATTTGTTTCACCTCCATTTCTGCGACTTGCTCAAATTCTCCTTCACTGACACCGTCTCTTATGATAAATTAGATGAGCTATTAGTATGAAGTAAATAAGCTGAGTTGACCTATAGAAAATGATCCGCTGAGGTACGGCAGTGAGATTCCAGTACATGCAGAATTTCTTGACTGCATTCTGGAGAAACCGACCGATTGAGCATGATGCTTACAAAAGAGGTTCTGGTGTTACCTCAACCATGGAATCCATGTCTGTAATTAATTCCTTCCGGGCCTCCTGTACATTTGTGCTGGCAACATAACGGGTGAAATGCTCGTCCACCGATGAGACCAATCCAGCTATAGATGGACGGTCAGTACCTGGGGCGGCGTGGCTGACGTCGGCTCCTAGACAGAGACTCAACGCTGAATTTATCAAAAGAACTGTACGACGATACCTATGACCATCGTAGGCATCCCTCCTAGGAATTTCATAGTTGGCCCACCTGTAGGGATCGAGTTGACCCCCCCAATCTTGGTATTCAATCTCAAGTCTGATTAGGGATGTTCCAAAGGTATACGGTAGAGAACTCACTTCAGTGCCAAATTATTACAGTATTGGTTGTTGGCTTTCGCAAGCTTACCGCTTTTCTAAAAACAAAATGAAACAAGGAATCGAAAAAAAAAATTTTTACACGCACCATGCATTGTGTAGGACAACCACGAACGCAATCCCCCCAATTCTTGATCGAAGTCCTGATGTCTATTGCGGAATCAGGGAGAATGACTAAAATAAATGTAGGCCTTTTGCTATCGCCTGGTTGAAATTCGTCATCAAACGTTTGGATTGCTGCTAGACCGGCCCTTTCCATATCCTGCATAAGATGTAAATTTACACGCTCCCCAAGGAATACTAAAAAAACTTCAGCAGCTCACCTCGTGGTGTCCTTTGCTATCGACTCCTGGCCTTCCGTTGATGATTTGTGGTGGACGATTGGGAAACTCTGTGGCGAGAAATCGTCAGCTTTATCCGCATCACGGCGGCATTGCGTCAACATTACATACTCATCCCTGTAAAATGTATATATGAATGTTTGGCTGGCCACAAGAGGAATAACTTACCCAGTGCCATACATGCTTCCGAGAACGATCTGAGGAAACGCAATATGTCGTTGCTATTCAGTCGCGAGTCGTAGGTAACCGCTGCCCAAGCCTTGACCTCTTCAGGCTTGTAGAATTTTCGACGTAAGACATTCCAGGCCCCATCAGTCGGAGCCTGTAACAACGTTAGGAAACAAAAAGTTGACCGAGAGAATCCTGTACGCACATCAGCTTTCTGACCCCCACCCCACTGTATAGACGGGGGTGGTAATATCCGTCCTTTAATAACTATAAGCCGTTGTTCAATCACTAGCCCCGATTGCCTTATATAATCTGACTCTCCGTAGCTAAAGTGCTTGATGTGTTTTGTATCAAGATCATAGGCTAGGCACCAAGTAATCAATAATCTTACCCGTCCTGCAGATTCTATCGCTCGCAGGCGATCATTCTACGGATATAAACCATCATTATAAAATAGGAGGTCAGACTAGTTCAATACTCACAGGCTTTTGGGTCGAGAATTTCAGAGCCCGTGGCACTAATGCTGATGGCAAAGTTTTCCGATAGAATTGACCTTCTTTAACCTGCAAAAAATTAGCAATCGTTGTTAAATTGGTAGCTTTACATACTTGTAGAACTTCTATTGGATATATAAGAGTTTTGCCTCGGGCTATGCCCACATCAACGCAGATAGCACCACCGAGTTGCATTCGATAGCGGTGGGCTCGGAGAAAGTGTGTCTAAGTAATGATTGGAGAAATTCTGTCTCCTTTCTCTGAAGTTGAAAACTTACTGTGATAGATATTTCCTGGTCGCCTTCATCATGAAAGAACGTACAGTCGTCTGCCCCAGTCAAGACGATTCGATAGATCTTCCGATACTTTCGGTCCGTTTCTGGGCGTGAAGGGACTGTTGACCAAACCTGAAGACCCTTCAGGAAACTGTTTAATCGCGCCTCTGCTTGTGGTTTGATGTGACGGGGGAAAAGATGGCGGGTGTCCCTTATGTTAAGAAATGACATCAAAAGGTCCACAAGCGAACCGCTATTGTACCTGGAGGCAATGGTTACTTGTGAGCAAAATTACATGTGGATTTTGACCATGACTGACATCACAGCTGATGAAATGTCGATATTGACAAGAAGCCGATTTACGGTTGGTCGCACACTTCTATGGATGTCCATGAGTAATTGAGCATCAAGAATTACTGATGTAACTCACTGGAACAATCCTCGCCAGATTTCCAGACCGCCACCCAATTCCTCTGTAATCTCATTGGTGAAAAACGAGTTTCCATGCGAGGGATAAGTCCTTGCGAAAAATATAGCATTGTACATCATCAAGTAGTTACGCCGCACTCACATGATCGGTTTCATGCGTATGAGTACATTCAGCAGAGTCAGGGATATCAACGGTTGAGAATCGTAGCCTGACTGGCCATTTATAACAGCTAGCAACGAACTGGAGTGATGGATCAGAACTTGATCTGAGCCTCATACCAAAGAAACGTACTTAGGGTCGATCGATGTCACTCTTGTAATCTGCACACGGGTTGGTTTGGCCTTGGCACGTTCTTCGGGTGTAAGATGATTCTTATAGTAAACTTTAAAAATCGCACACTGGTCTGCAAGATTAAGTGGGGTTGCGCGGAACATGTTCCGTTGTCCGTCATAAGCCGCACGCGGATGGAAAATTGTTGAATACTGCATCTGTAACCTATCTATAATTATTAAAGCGCGATCACGTCTCGGAGGTTTGTTATCTTTGAAATCAAGAAATTCTGTGTGATTTTACTTGGAATCAGTAGCTCCAGGAAGGGAACGGACAGGCTGGGCACTCACCAACTATTTACACGCCACCGTGATGATCGTACAGGATATATTCATAATCACATATATAAGTCTCTCAAGCTGATGGGAATGGGTGGAGCAATGCTTACCGTCATATTGGTGGAACACATTGGCAGGCGACTTGCTTATATAGTACGAATTCGTGATAACGTTGATGGGGATTCCCCCAGAGCCAGGTGCAAGTCCTAAGCGAGGTGGACTGTTTTGTGGCATAATGCTGAGATTTGGGAATATATGATGAGTGTGGGTGCGTTGGTACAGTACAGGGTAGCCCTAGTGTCAATTGTACTAGCCCAAACCTGTACTATACCGATTACTTATATAGTGCATCCAATGTTCGATTGAGTCTCGAAGTGGCATTTTCCTGGGTCGACCCGAACAAACGCGTCGCGCTGCCATCAGTGCAATCAGTGATAAGATCCGGATCTGACTTCCCATATTGGCATGAGTTGACTGCTATGTACTGATATGATGCGCCTCCAAGGCTCACGTATTCAGTAGCCATTACCTATCTTATTGTGTGATAGGATGAAATTGAATTATACGACTGGGTATCTATTGCATGACTCAATGCAGTCGATCCACTACTGCTTTGAATGGGTCAAAGGAGTGTGTGTGTGTGATATTTATAATTACTGCTTCCCTTCAGCCTGTGAAGCCGCGGCGCTCGTCCCTGTACCTGTAGTTCCCCCACCAGCGCGGTCTCTGGAGCTAAGCAAACTCTGGAAGAAGTTCTGTAAGACCTCATGCTGTGTCTTTCCGTCAGGGCCAGGAGTGCCAGGTAGCCCAGGGGAGGCCGGCGGTCGTGCGTGCGTGTGAGTGTGCGTAGAAGAAGTGCCCGAGGATGACATAGTGGAAGGGTGTGAAGGGCGGCCAGTGGCGTCCTAGGGGGAAATGAGGCAGAATCAATTGAGATAGTCGTAGAACAATGAACACATGATAGGAAGAATGTATTGCACTAACCCGTCGTACTGCGCCAGCGCGCCTGCCATCACGTTCGCCTCCCTTCTCGTTTGTTCCACCTTCCATTTCCACCAATGCGCGTTCAACTGTGGGAAGGCTGAAACTACTACTTCCCAGGGGACCAACAACACCTGCACCAGTAATATTCGATGGATCTGTTGGTGTCCGAAATGTTTGCCTCGGGTCACGGTCCGAGCTCTTTGCGTTAGATTCGTAATGCATCGCAAGGAACTGCTGTTCCGGAGTTGGTAGAATTAAAGGTGGTAGCGGTGGCGGCTATAGATACGTGAGTGAAGATATGGAGGTAAGGAGTCGAGCATTATTATGTCTTGTATAAGGATATTCGCACCTTCACTCCCTGATCTCCGCCAACAAGTGTCAAAAACATTTCTTTGGCGCCAGAACTTCCGTCATTATCCTCATGATCTAAATCACGTTCCCAAGCTTCCCCCCAGGCTTTAGCATCGAACCCATCCCTCAGAACTGCGATTTTACCCCAGCTGTCCCAGCCTGAGGGGACTAATACTCGATCTCGGTCAAGAGTATTTGGCCGATGAGAGAAGGGGAAAGGATTGCGCGCGGGAGCGGGGACATCAATACTACCGAAAGAGGGTGACGGCGCAGGTGGTGTGAATAAGAAATGTAAAGCGTATTGTCGTAGAACCGAGAGCGTTTGTGGATGTTGGGTAGTGTAGAATAAGGCCGCTCCATCTATACGAACCATCAGAGAACTCACGGTGGATCACAGCATGTTTACACACATTTGAGACAGACAGTGCGTAATACTTGCATCACACCATCAGTGCGTTCTTCCCACTCACCTCCTTTGCCTTTGACCATACCCCCCATGCCTCCCGCACCGCCAACGATGTCATGACCTTCGTCGATGAGATCGGCCTTGGAACAAACTACGAGAATAGGGACTCCAGATGGGTTGTGGGTCAGCGTCCCTGGGCTGAGAGGAAGTAATGTGCTGGTGAGTGAAGTGGCTCCAGGCATGGGTAGGTCGGTTGAGGACGAGGGCTCATTGTAATGCTGAAGATGCGATTGTACTGTACAAGTCAATGTCAGGTTGGAACACTCAATATACATGCTATGTAATAAGTTGCCACTTGTGTTCCTTCTCATTTATTGTCGTCCAAGATGGAGGTCCACAGTGCTTAGTTTCATGTTCGATCGAACTGCACAGAGGTAGTAGATCGATCATGAAAGCAAGTCCACAGAAGCACTCCACCGTGGAAAACAATATGGAAGGATCACAACCTCTGCTAACAAAGACTCAACTGAAAGCACGTACATCTTTCTCGGGACTCTTCACGAATAATCTCAAGTTCGCGTGACCCGTCACCTTTAGCCCAAGTTTCGATCCATGTAAGCCACAGCTCAAGTTGCTCGATGAAAGACCACGGTCGCGTCCAGTCTAGAACAATTAGAACAAGCGTATGAGGAAGGGAAGTCCGAGGAGGAAGAAAATGCGGCAGAAGGGACAGGTGGGAAGGTGAGGAAGATGGCACGGTATATACGGAGAGGCGGGCGAGGGTGTCTGCACCAAGGAATCAATATAAGATCTGCCATGGCATGGAACGCAGATACCTTCGTCCGCATCGTCCCTTACATCCGCCCAGTCGTAGCCTAAAGCAAAGTCCTTGTTGTCTGGTTTAGTGTCATCGACATGTCTTCCCAGTAACGCTGCAGAGATCGTAGACCGTCCAGAAGACTTTTCGCCGAGGATTAATATCTGTTTAGATGGTGTAGACCTCGAAGATGATACGGAGTCTAGGATCGAAGACCATAGGTTCTCAACAGGCTCGGCCTCTGTGACTTCTACGGTTGTCGACATTGGAACGTTCGAACTAACGGCGTCTAAATTTCTAGGTATGACGGCACCACCATACCAGCAATCTGAATCAAACGGGACTCGTACAATCAACATCCAATCTTGGACACTCGAAACTACCACCGCTCCCATTAGCAATGCTTCGGAATGTGACGCGCTGCAGGCCTCTCTTGGTTTTCCTCTACCAGAGATGACCTTTGGCAATAACTCTCTCGTATTGAGGCATAATCCCTCAGGCTGGGAGTATCGGTTCAATACAGAGCATGCACTCAAGTACGTTAAGAGTGGTGAGCTTCAACCTGGAGATGGTGGTGTCAAAGTTGGCTATGCCGATGCCTGGCTGAAGAGCCGGTCCGTGCAAGTGACCCTCAGTTAACGCATGTATTGACAAATTATACGGAAAGACTCGATCCTCACTCTTCCATGCCACTCCCCACTACATCTCCCACAAAAGTCTATGATTGGACATACACATCTGTGTACCCTGGCCATTTCATTGACCAGGATAAATTTTCATTCACTACAGCAGATCCTGAAAATCCTCGGCATTTCATTCCCATTGCAGAGCTTTCACGACAAGATCCCATTCTCTTCTATGCTGAGATACCTTTATATGAAGATGAGTTACATGATAATGGCATGTCTCAGGTCACCATTCGTGTAGTAAGTGTCATGCCTGGCTGTGTTCGTGATGTCTAATTTTCAGTCCAATAGAGAGTCATGCCGACGTCTTTCTTCCTACTCTCGCGGTTCACTCTCAGGGTGGATAATGTACTTTTCCGAACGTACGACACTCGGATCTATCACTCCTTTGCTTCCTCCCCGTCCATTATAGTCCGAGAGACAACTGGATGGGAAGCACCGTACAATGACCTAAAGCGGGTCCGTATTTCCCATTTTTATGACTTCTAGGGGCGTATAAACAGTTTATTGACTCGTGTGCCTGCAGAAACTTCCATTCAAGAACGATTTAACACCCCTAGTAGACCCAAATTTTATAGCCAGGTCGCTGAGTGACCTACCTGCAGAAGTGTCGCAAAAAGCGGGTGCAGGAACAGGGTGGCGCGGCTTAGGATCACAAGTACTAGTCTCTACCATAACTCAGTAGCTACCATCTGTGTAGAAACTTAGCTCAACCACGGAATGAAGGTGTAAACGTTGGGCATGTGTTCTTCCCACCATTTTTCCATTTTTAATTGAAACCCTATGGATTCGATAAGTGAAAACTCAGATGGTCGTTTGCTGCAGGGAAGGACACAAAATCTTGCCACCAATCTACGAGATTCTTCCCCTACATGAGATGAAAGAGGTAAATTGATTCGGAGCGTCTGCAAGCCAAACGTTGTGCTATGACAAAAATGTGACGATGCAATAAAACTGATACGGACTCCTTTTGGACGTATGAGGCACTGGGCTGTTTCTAGAACTAATAGAAGTGCCGTGGAGACTCATCATTCGCTAGCTGGTTGAATCTGAAGCCAGTCAAGCCCAATAGAGTGGGTGAAAAAAAAGAAAGAAATATATTGGCGCTGCCGACTAGTCAAGTGTGCGTCTGATGTAAAGAGTTTAGGGCCCCACTACGCCGAGGGGTTTGCTCCAACAAGCAAGGAGTCCTGGCACCTCGGTACGCTATAATTTGGGCCAACGCCAAGAGAGGTGAAAACAGGAGAGTAATACACTAGCCAAGTGTTCCCAGATCTGATGTAAAAAGTTGTGTAAAATCTTCTAAGGGCATCGCTACGCCGAGTGGGTCACTTCAACAAGCAAGAGTTCACCGCGGCATCCGATAATTTGGTCCAGGCTCTTGAAGTGAATCACAAGACCTTATGACACACGGTAATAATCTGCTTCAACCATCACATGTAAGTATAGTAGGCACGGAATTTCAACCTGAGTCGGCAATCCATTCTTCGTTAACCCTTGATAATAGGATGCTTACGAGCTCAATCTAGAAGAAAGTATTTGTCAATTCCTATTAAGAAATGGGGCGTACGATTTAACATACTTATGACATATGCCACCAGTATAGTCATGTAGCGATCTAACGTAGGCAGGTAGTATGTGAGACTTAGACTCG
>QFEC01008264.1:0-10072 GCA_003316585.1 Gomphus bonarii
ATGTGAGAATGTTTGTCCCTCTGAGGAAGAGGGAATCAGAGCTATTGGATGATTCAAACTGGTTGTTTTCGGGAGGCAAAACGAGGCTCGGGGAAGAGGGATCGTCTTCTGATGAGGTGGAAGAGGTGGAAGACGCGGGATGAATTTTCTTGATCGTTAATACTTCATCAGGCCGAGTAGCTGATGCCATGGTGACAATTTCTTTTGGGTTTAGTCCAGTATCTATGTCCGATGTTTCACTGGAAGTTGACCTTGGTTGAGAGTAGCCGGAGGGAGCTGGTGTTGAAAACGTTGAACGGGTTGTCTCTACCGTTAGTGCGTCATCAGGTGGACTGGGTGAAGTCATGGTTTTTCTTGGGGAAGTGGCTGGGTGAGTTTCCTCGATCGTTAATTCTTCATCAGATTGAGTGGCTGAAGCTATGGGAACAGTATCTTTAACGGTTGGTCCAATATCTACCTTCGATGCTTCATTGGAAGTCGACCTGGGTTTTGCATGGTCTGATGGTGCATTGTCACGCAGAAATGTGTGCATGGCAGCCCTATACAATTTATGTAAGCAGTCCGTTTTGCGATATCAAACTCAAATGATAGTGAGGGAAAGAACAACGTGGCCCGAGTCAATCAAGCGACACTTACCACATCCCTGCACCGGTCCCGCTACCCCATTCAACAACACGCTCAACATCACGCGCCCAGTCGCTACCCAAGCGCGTTTTGACACCTTCTAGAACGGCACGAATAACGGCGTATTGGGCTGGCATAACTACTGACGCGAAAGCTGTGCCATCGCGCTGCCGGTTGAGTCGAGCTTTGATATGAGAGATTTTGGAGCTGGATCGCGCTTCCGTGTAAGAGGGAGATGAGTAATGCATTGACCAGGACGGCGGTGTATATCGATTCGACCAGTCAGCTTCCGCCTTAGACTCAGATGTAGGAGAATCACGGAAAAGACGTTCAGCGTCGGCGTGGATTAATGATTTGTCTGATTCTAGAGGAGAATAAGGGTTACAGAAGGCATTAATTTCCAGAAAACGAACCAGGGAGTTGGTCACACACACACCAGATATTAACCTAAGTATAGTGCTTTGCAGCTCAAAAGGCAGGACAACAGCACCGATTCCGCGACTCCCGAACGAGGCAGCTGGAGATTTACGTTCGCTTCGCGGGAACGGCTCATCGAGATCCTGTATTATCGTATCCTCCGCACCTGAGTCGTCAGTTAGGGTCTCCAGGACTTCGAGCTCACGCCGGGGTGATGGCGCGAAAATGTTATCCGACTCAGATGGTAACCGGGGCTTGCGTAAGGCCCTAGACTTGGCATTTGATCTCAAAAGCGATATATCTACGTCTTTGAGAAGGGTCTGGAGAGCAGGGTCTATATCCAGTGGCCTGTTGGGAGTGAGTGAGGAATTTCTATCGGGTGGGGAACAGGCAGGGCCTAAAGTATGGAATACATGTCTTGAAGTTCGAAGTGAAAGTCGCGGTAGGAGGGAATGGAGTTGAAGCTGGTTCGGATGAAGCACACTCATTTTAAAAGGGCTAACATTATTTTTCCTCCGTGGCGTGGGATCATTACATAATTACCTATTTAACATTCCCTCGCTAATCGTTCCTGTTTAAAATGTTTGTTTCAGTGACTTTGAAGTTATAAAAATGGCCTCAAAGGGACTCTTCAATTCAAATGATCCAAAGTGTGGTTTCCGCCATTCAACCTCGAACAAACTGGGGTCCTTCTGACAGTGGAGAAAGTCTACCACCGAAGAGAACCTGAATAACAATACTTATATATGTGTTAATGATGAACAGGAGTGTGAGGACCAAGAGCACATTGTCAGACCAAGTGTATTTAAATTCTTTACTCGTATCTGAATATTCTTTGACATGGTATGATCATTCATGCGCTCTCCACGGTCAAAAGGTCTGGTCTGTAGAATTGGGTCGGGGGAAGGATTGCTGGAAGCTTGAAACTAGTATTGTGCTTGGCCGGGCTCGAAGCCCAAGCACGGCCAAGCCAAACCTTGACGAGGGTTTCTGAGGGCTCAGGGCTGGGCTTGTCCTCTCGGAAGTCTTGGGCCCGGGGCTTTGGGAATGGGCTGGCACGTATGTGTTTTAAAGAACATTTCCTTATATATATATTAACCACAGTTAATTAAAAAAGCACCTAGACTTGATATTTTATACAGTAGCAACCGTATTGCGGCATCTAAGGTCATAGATCCCGATGACGTCTCGTCAGCCGCATGCTGCCGATTATGCGAAACGCGAGGTGCAAGTGGCCTAACCCCATCTGTAGATGAGTCTGATAAGCCCACAGTCGTGACTGCCACACCGGCACTTGGCCCTTCCTTATGTTTGATGACCATTGGCGTATAGTTTATTTTATTTTATTTTATTTTGTAATATATCTCACATTGAGTTGCCATAGCTACTGAGTTAAACTCTGTCACCAGTAGTGATGATGTCAGGAAAGGCGGTAGGTTCATGTTGTTTCATCCCTTTTTATTGTGGTAAAATTTCATTATATTTCTGTGTCTTCCAGGCAAAACTACCTTGCTGTAACAGCTTCATCAATCAATGGGTCTTTTATTCCGCAGGCAGCCAACCTACAAGTAAGGAGAGCCACCCCAGGGAGCCAGAATACATCGACCGCCATCATAATGTTTGGAAAGTAAGAACAGATGCTGGCGTCCCAAATTGGATCGGATAATAAAATAGGTCATCAACGAAAATTGGACGAACCCATCTATTGATTATGAAGTGAAGAATTTATGTAGGTATTCCGATATGTCAGCTGGGTCATTGGCATTTAATGGATTTCACAGTCAGGTATGAACAAATGTTCCGTGGCGTGTCCGATGCAATGGCAATTCCAGAGGGGTCTAGGTCGATATCTTGCTTTGCGTCGCCGTTTCGACGTACCCATTGTCCTTGTGGTGCTCTTCCTGTGTTTGAGGAGGATCATCATTTGAAGTAGGTGACATCTTATGGCCATTAGCTGATCCTGAAGAGCAGTTTAGTCACTGTCTCATGAGACGCACCAGATCCTGGATAGAGTAATAGAAGTGGATAGCGCCTAAAGCTTTATACCACAATGGAGCTGGAAAACACACTCAGGCGCTCACATCTATCGCTATGATGAACATACACCCATACGGAAAATATTAGGTGAATCAGGATACAGGAGCGTCCGAAACCGCTCCAATTCAGGAAAGAAACACAACTTATGCACCATCTCCTCTTCGAAGCCTGTTGAACTTTGGAAGCATCTCGCGCAAGTATTCTGCGTGCTTTCGTCGGAGGTCGATCTCTTGAACTTTGCCACGGCCACTCCACATTCTTCTTTCCGCAGCTGCACCGTAGATAACCTTTTCCAAAATGGAAGAAAGTCAAGTGAGTGAGAAAAGCATCTAAGGTGATAGACTCACGGTGTAGTCTTCTAAAACTTCGTCTTCGCTAGGAACGACAAGACATCCCGCTCCGACGACGCAGTATGAAGTGAGGCGAACGGTGTGATGAATACGTGCTCGTGTCGAAATCGTGTTTGAATTTCCCATCGTTGGTGATTCAACACCTGTGCCATAAGACATCCTAAATTCAATTTCAACCACGACTGAAAAAATAGGGTTATGTACGGCAGCCGATCTCGAATAGATTGTCATCTCCAATCCGCATAACTTCTTTACGTCTCGATCACAGAATGAGCGATTTATTGCTGCCGAAATGTTCGTTTTACCTGTTGACAATTATTGTGCCTTCCTCAATGATACATCCCTGGCCAATAATAATGGGTCCAGCAATAGCAAATATGGTTGCCTTCGGATGAACAACTGTTCCTGTAGAAGCGCAAGAAACATGTGATTCGCAGACCCATATGACGCGAAAGTGTGTCCTTACCAGCTCCAATGGTAATGTCTCCCTTTAGCTCAACGTCTTGACAGACTACAGCTTTCGAATGAATAGTGAATTTATCTTTTCTAAAAATTCCTCGATTCGTAAGTCACGTATGTCAGTAGAATTGCGACACTTACATTGGCGGCATCGGGATGGTGACAAATTCGGAGATTCAAACTCAGCCTTCCTTTAGTGGTAAGGAAAAAAATAGACAGACACAAGCAAGTTATGGTAATAACATTGAAATGTTTCCCAGAAAAATATAACATTTTCAGAGTTTGAGAGGGGATACATCTGATGGCATTGTTGAAGTCTGAGAGACACAGCTTTGTGACAAAGTCACAATATACGAGGAGTCATTCCGGAAAGGTATCGTTACATCTTGCACATAGAAGTACCAATAGGCACTTCTAAAGGTAACGAAGCACTTCTTTCAACATTGTAATCATAGATCATTTTATTGACCATGACTCCAGGGGTGTCGGCAGACAATAAAGAAAGGTGGAGAGGATTATAATGTGTACGAATCGTGTGCCCCTTTCGCTAAAAGCTTTATAAAATATAAGAATCATGAGCTTTAGCAGATATATTCTTTAATTTATTTAGATTTTATTCAATTTTATTTTGTTTAATTTAATATAATTTAATCATAATTTATATTTTTATTGCAATGGTGCCCATTGCTATGCTCAACGGTAAGCACAGTTCCCCCATTGCCGGTGTTATTGGCAGCTATGTGGTGGAGTTCACTAACTATTGTATTACAGCTGGAGGGTAAAGTCTCTGGAATTTTGTTGAATTAGGCTCTGACACGCACAGACGTCATACCATGGTCTGACATGGCCGTAAGCCCATTTCTACGGGCTTGCGGGCATATACATTTTCATTTGCACACATTCATTCTAATTCACTTATATTCCATATCAGTAGTTGCCCATACCTCAGTCGATTCACCCATTCATGTCGACTGAGGTATGTTACCCACCACCTTACCTACCTTTAGCTAGCTTACCATTTTGTCCTGTAGTGTGTGACTTATTACAGGTACCAAATAGAGTTGATTCACCCATTTGTATCAACTGAGTGTGTGACTTATTACAGGTTATGGGCCCCGTCCAAAGCTGCTGAGCCACAGATAAACACAGATTACCTGAATTGTCCTTCACTGACACTGACCTATTGAACCTGACCCCAACCTACCAAACTTGACCCTGATCCACTGAACAAAAACCCTAACTGATTGAAGGGCCCAAACATGTCTAATCAACCTTCTCTTTTTATACTACCTGCTGAGGACTGTTTCGACGGAAATAACTGGTTTGTGTGGCATGACACTATCTGGTCTGCTGCAGGTGCACGCAGTGTCCAAGGATACCTAGAAGGGACCATTCCCAAACCCATGCCCTTAGAATCCAGAACCGTACCTACACCTACGAGCTACTGGGGATCTAAGACCCCTTCCCCTGAGGAATGGGAACAACGCAATGTGTATACAAAGGTCATGGTTGACCTCAATGTGAAGAACCCTGTCGGGCATGGCATTCATTCAGTCCACAGACTCTGCAGCCCAAGCATGGTCTACCTTAAAAGATGTCCATGGCTCATCTTCTGATATGGGACTCCTCAATGCCAATAATGCACTCCATGCAATTAAACATACAGATGGTGCAGACATCATCGCCCATTTTACACGTTTGCGTGAGGCGTGGGCAAAGGTCAATGCACAAGGTGGAAAAATGGACAATCTCACCTTCCATACAATTGTTATTGCATCGATGCCCAGAGAATGGGATATAGTGATTGGTACCCTCTTTGCCCTAAAAACTTCAAAGGAGGTCATTGCAAGCCTTACACTATATGACACCACTCTTGCACATCATAGGAAACCTGTACCTCAGTTGTCCCAGGCACTCACAACAACTCAGGTAAAGCATAACTGCTCCAATGAAGTTTGCTCCAATCCAAACTGTAAGCATATTGGGCACACTATTGACTGATGCTTTAAACCTGGGGGAGGGATGGAGGGCCAGTACCCTGATTGGTATAAGGGGAATGCAACTGCAGGAGTGTCAACTAACTCAACTCAACAACAGAAGCCAAGCCCTAACCCCACAAAGCCAACCACAAATGTCACCATAGTGTCCACCACCTCATTCACTCCCACTAGTCCTGAGGATGGTCATGAGTTCTATGTATTCATGACTAGCATGGTCTTACCAACACCTACCCTTATCACATATGCTGACTCAGTGGCAAGTGACAATTTCTTCTCAATATCAGTGATTTTGAGTCATATGAGCCCTGCACTGGGAAGGATGGGTCAACTGCTGAGAGTGGTACAACATTCACTATATGTGGAAAGGGGACAGTGAGAAAAAGATGTATATGTGATGGGAGGATCATCAACCTTGTGTTTAAAGATGTGTTGCATTGTCCGAGTTTGTCCCACAATCTCGTATCTATTGGGAAACTTGATGGAGGGAGCTGTTATGCTGTGTTTGGAGGTAGGGGTGTCACTTTTATTAACCCAGAAGGGCAGTCCTTCATGTATGGGAGGGGTGAAGGAACTATGTATGAAATTGACACCTTTCCACCAACTGGCCCCATCCCAGACTACACAGGCATGCCATCTAACATGTCTGCCAAGACTTCTGCAGTTCTTGACACAACAGCAAGAGTTCTTGCTACCAAGTCCCATGACAAACCTACTGATATTGATACCTGGCACCATTGTCTTAGACATATTAACTACGAAACCGCTCGCTGAATGTTCAAACAAGGCATTGTCCAAGGGATGCATGTCACCAATCTCATATCACATCCAGGCATATGTGAAGACTGTATCATGGGGAAGCATACCCACTGTCCATTTTACATGAATAATGATTGGGAGACAGAAGTTGGTGAGTGCACCTATATAGACTTATGAGGACCATCACACGTACAGTCAACTGATGGACACAGCTATATGATGCCATGTGTTGATGGGTACAGTGGCCACCCTGAGGCCTACTTCCTGGCAAACAAAGAAGGGGAGACAACCTTGAATGCCTTGAAACACTATGTGGCACTTGCTGAATGTCAAATGGGCAAGAAAATAAAGAAAATCTGCACCAATGAGGGTCCAGAGTTTATGAATACCTTGGTGAGCAGGGTATTGTACATGAGTCCACAACAGCCTACTCCTCTGCCTCAAATGACATTGTCGAATGATACCACCGTACAATTATTGAATGTGTCCATATATGTTTGCATGAGGCCAGCCTGCCCCCATCCCTTTGATGCAAAGTAGCAGCATCTATTGTATACCTGATGGACTTCATCCCCATTTCTAGACAACCCAATGTGACCCCATTTGAGCTGTGGCATGGTAAGAAGCCAGAAATTTCTCATCTGTGACCCCTGGGCTGCATCACCTATCCCAAAATTCCAGTAGAAGCAGGGGATGGACTGAGCAAATTAGATCCACATTCAATCAAAGGAAGATTAATCAGGTATTTTGGGAGGGATGCTTACAGGATTTATGACCCTGAGAGTCATAGGATTTTCCAATCTTGTGATGTGATCTTTGAAGAGGGGACCAGCAATAAGACACTTGCTACACCTGGTTTGTCAAGCGAGGGGGAGACTGACCACATCATGCTCGACAACCCAGTCACTAAGGATAAAGATGAATACAACAGAGGACTAGCACCTGTACATGAACATGCTATCCCAGCTGCTCCTGCTCCACCGGCCCCTGTCTTAGATCCTCCTGTTCCAGCTGCTCCAAGCTTCAGCTCCATGTTGCTTAACCTGCATTCCTGTCCTTACACAGGCGATCAAAGATTCTCGATCATCAGATCATGGGCAAATGACCAGCTGCACCTGGGTGCAGAAGTAAGGGCCTTCCACACCAATGCTAAGTTGCTCTCTGATCCAAACAACTTGTCACTCCCCAATTCATATGATGAAGCAATGATGCATCCTGACATATGGGATGAACTGATTAACAAGGAACTTGAAGTGATGAGGAAGCATGGGGTATGGGCTGTGGCAGACTGTCCAGATGGAGCCAGGTTGATTAAAACACACTGGACCTTTGCTAACAAATATGATGCAGATGGCAATCTTACAGCACACAAAGCATGCCTCATTGCTAAAGAATTCACCCAAATCCCTGGGGTGGATTTCTTTGAAACTTATGCATCTGTTGTTTGGTATGAATCACTACACATGAACCTTGCAATAGCTGCTGCAACCAACATGGAGGCATGGCAAGTTGAATATGTAGCAGCATATTTGAACTCCACACCACAGGCCATGATCTACATTGAACTGCCAGATGGGGCAAAAGAGGAAGGGAAAGTTGGGAGGTTAAATAAAACTTTATATGGAACAATGGATGGTGCTAACAACTGGTGGGGAATGCCAGATAAGGAAATGGGGGAGTTGGGATACTACTGCTCAAAAGCAGATCCCTCAGTGTGCTCTCAACATCAGATGGCAATATCACTATCACCAGCACATATACCAATGATACCACAGGAAACTTGTCATCTCATCATCAAGGGAGGAGGCAATGAGGGCTAAGGAAGAGTTGGGCTGGACCTATGAGACAAAGGATCTGAGGGATGCCAACCTGGTGCTAGGGATCCATATTGATAGAGACTGGGATGCTGAAACAATCAGCATCTCACAGTGTGTGTACCTTGAATGAGTCCTTGAGCGATTTGGCATGCCAGATTGTAACTCCCATGCAACCACCTTACCCCCTGGTGTCATATTGACCAAGGAGCAGGGACCTCAGACTGCCGAAGAGTGTACATTCATGGCAGACAAACCCTACCATGAATTGCTTGGATCCATCATGTACACTCAAATCACCACATGCCCTGATCTCTCATATGTGGTATCTGCCCTCAGCAAGTTTGCATTGAGTCCTGGGAAGGCCCACTGGAATGCACTGACTTATGTCCTCCTGTACATCAAGGAGACCCTCAATTACAAGATAACTTATGGTGGGAAATACAAAAACTTAGCCCCCATTGGATATGTCAATGCTGACTACACTGGGGATCTTGACACAAGCTGTTCATGTGCTGTTCATGGTTTTGTCCAAGCTGGTGGGCCCATGGCATGGGGTTCCCAACACCAACCTGCAGTTGCATTATCCACAATGGAGGCTGAGTACATGGCACTCACAAGAGAGATGAAGCAAATCCTCTGGATGTATGTGGCAATGGAAGAAGTGGGCTATCTGCAACCAAAACCAGCTGTACTGTATAATGACAACTCAGGAGCTGTCTTACTGACAAAGAACACAAAGAATAATGCCCAAGTCAAGCATATTGATATATGCTATCACTACATCCATAAGAGAGTTGAGGAGGGGGAGATTGAAGTTCACCGAATAGCATCCACTGATAACCTAGCAGGCATGGTCACAAAGCAGCTCCCCAGGGTCACCTTTCAGAAGCATTGTGCCACCTTACGACTCTATGCGAGCATGTCAAGCCAGGGGGAGTGTTGAATTAGGCTCTGACATGCACAGACATCATACCATGGTCTGACATGGCTGTAAGCCCATTTCTACAGGCTTGTGGGCATATACATTTTCATTTGCACATGTTCATTCTAATTCACTTATATTCCATATCAGTAGTTGCCCATACCTCAGTTGATCCACCCATTTGTGTCAACTGAGATATGTTACCCACTACCTTACCTACCTTTAGCTAGCTTACTGTTTTGTCCTGTAGTGTGTGACTTATTACAGGTACCAAATAGAGTTGATTCACCCATTTGTGTCAACTGAGTGTGTGACTTATTACAAATTTATATGATAAAATGTAAACAGGTGTTAAGGAGGGGCTTTGATTAGTAGAGCGACCGCTAAGATTCCTAGTTTCTGTTTGTATCTTTTAGGTTTAATATCTGAATAACCTTACCTCTTAGTTAAAGGTATGCCCCTGATATATCTAGCCTTATGGGTAATAACCATGTATTATATTTATCAGCCTGGGTGATTGATGTCCATTGATGTATTGAAATTTACAGGACCAGCTGTTGCAATGACATAGCAAAATTGGCATGATGTTAGATCCTAGGTTCCCTCTGACAAATCTCCGTCCTAGCGCCCATTTATCATTCATCTCCGCGCTCCTCTGGATTGATCTCAGCCCGCTAGACAGATCTCGAT
>QFEC01008277.1:0-14469 GCA_003316585.1 Gomphus bonarii
CCTTAATGGTTCAAACTCCACTTACTAGCTTCATGGGTTCAGCCGTTAAGAGGGAGGTACTGTCAAAGTATGATCTACCGAGCCTTGGTTCCCTCAGTCGTACCAACCAAAGTCCAACCTACCATATTACAAGCTACAGACTTCCAAGTCTTACAAGTACTATTCAGTTTGGCTCAGCTTGGCTCAGCTTGGTACATCACACTACTATATTCTTCATTACTCACTTGCTTTGCTTCAGTACCCTTCAGTACATGTATGGGCATGTATGCCCACTTTTCATATATTACTATTCTTACTTCCATACTTTACATTCTCATTTCCATGCCTTGTGCAACATTGTTGCATATCTTATTTCACCCCATTCTCTATATAAGTAACTAGTCCTCATGTATGTATTCTCCATTCAGATTATTGACTAAGTTAGACATACGCTACCAGTACTTAAGTTAGTAGTCCAACCATTTGGTACCAAGCACCTCAGACCCCTACCAAACATCAGTCCAAAATCCAGTGGCACGGCAGGAGGATTGGCACAACACAAGAATGTTGAAGCCGACGTCATGTCCAAACCTTGGCTCATTGGACTGAACTGAACCACCTGAAACAAGAGCGTGTGTGCACGCATTTAACAGCCAGACCTTATCACTGATCTTGTATGTGGGAGCAGCCTGGCAGTGTAGGTCATAGAACTGTGCCATGTCATCTGCAGCCTTTGACAGGGCAGAGTGAGCTTCATTAGTGGCCTTTTCCATGTGAGTGGTGAATTTATGCAGTGCTTCCAATTGGGTTACTCAGGTTGGTTCTAGTCCAAGTCTTGGATGTTGACCACTGTCAAGCATGAAGGGAGTAGTCTGCATTGTGGAGTGAATTTGATTATTGTATGCAAACTCAGCAAGAGAAATCCAGTCTAACCAGTCATCTTGATGCTGGTTGACAAAGAGTCAGAGGTATTGCTCAATCTCCTGGTTGACCCTTTTGGTTTGGCCATCAGATTGTGGGTGGTAGGCTGTAGGGGCAGCAACCTTGATACCTAGGAGCTTGTTTAATTCTCGCATTAATTGGGAGATGAATTGGGTGCCACGGTCACTGATGACTTCCTCTGGTAGTCCATGGAGCTTCCAAACATGGTGATGGAAAAGTCTGGCAATTCCTACCGAGTCTACATCTGATGTGGTGGGAATGTGTGCACACTTGGAGAGGCAATCTACAGTGACGAGAAGAGCATTGTAGCCACAACTGGCAGATATTTCTGCTTGATTGAATCTGCCTCATTAGGAGTGCCATCTATATTATAGATAGGTATAGCATGAGGAAGGCAACAGGTTTTGAGCCTTTCTGCTCAAACAAACTCAACATCAATGAACATTCCTGTGGCACTGCTGTCAAGGAGTGCATCAATTGCTAGAGGATGTTCAGTGTTGACAGAATGGACCTTCAGAGGGACCTTAGTGCACTGGTGAGTGTCAGCAGAGTGTACATAGAGAAGGGGAAGGGGTTGCTCTTCAGTGTTTGGGGTGGTGGGTTTGATTTCAGGCATGACTGGTTGGGTTTCAGTTGGGTCTATGGTTGGAAATGGGTGTAGCATGTCTCTAGTATTCCCTAGTGTACATGTTTTGAGAACTGAAAACTGATTTGTTGAATGGGGTATGTCTTTCACCACTGACTTGCCTAAAAACCCTGTTTCCCTCCTTCAGAAGCTTGGACCCTTGCCTTCTGTGCTGCCTCATGAGCATCTAGAGCAGCTGCTACTGACTCTGAGATCATGTCTATAAGTGCAGCTCCTGTGAGGTTTGTGTGAACACATTCCTTGCAGGGCTTTGGGCATGCTGAGGAAATATGGCCTTGCTTGCCACAGTTGTAGCATATCCAAGTCTCAATGCATTGTCAATTGGAATCTATATCCATGGGCATAGCAGTGCTGGGTGTGGCCATGGCAGGAGTGGTTGCAGTGTGGATTGGGACAGTGAAGTGGGAACCATGAGGTACTTGTGCCTTCTTAACTTCCACAAGACAGCAGTAGTTGCAATCAATCTGACATGTGGCTTCCTTCCATGCCTTGAGGTTGGATAGGAGGAATGGTTGTGCATGGATCTTGTCTAGAATTGTCACAGGAAGTCCTCATGAATAGGCATTCTCTAGTACCTCATCATTAAAACCTGTTCTCCCTGCAAGTATCTCAAACTGTGCAGTATAATTGTTTGCTGACATGCTAGACATCATCTTGAGGTCATGCAGTTTGGTGTGGGCTGTTCTGCCATGATCAGGTTCTCCAAAGGCTGCTTCAACCTGCTTAGCAAATTCATCAAAGGTACTGATTGAAGAGGTTCCATCAATGATAGCTTGTGTCTTATTTTGTGCCCAGGTTGCAGAAGAGCCTCCTGACATGAATGAGAGGGCATATAGCATTTTTGTTTGTTCATCTGGGAATGCTCCTGGTTGAAGGGTGATAGAGAGCTTCACAGTGTGGATGAATCCTTCTGTGTCTGCACTATCTCCAGTGAACTTCTCTGGATCAGCTGCCTTGATGGAGTGATGAGAAGGGGGGCTGGGTGCTGGGATGTGGGTAGACAAGTGCTGGGTTGCTGCAATTGCTGCGGCTGAGGCAGCACTGGTCATATTGCTTTGCACGTCCCTCAACTGGTCTTGAAGTACTTCATTCTGGTGCTTTAGAAGTTCAACTTGGTTTACTTGAGCAGTAAACATGTTTCTGAGGGCAATCCCAGGGTCACCCAGGGACTCCCAATATCCTTCTGGGATTTGGTTGGACATGATATGAGGTGGAAACTGATGGCAAAGATGTGTGAGGTTGTCTGAAGGGGAGCTTGATCTTCTGTGAGGGCGATGCTATTGACAAGGTCACAACAAAAAGATACTCCATTACTAATGAGCTGATAAGGGGGTTTTCTACCTGGTGTAGTGGTAATCCTCAGACACAAGGCATGGAAAGGTATGGAAAGAAATAAACAGGAAACAACAAACTGACAATGAACTCCAAACTGAACTCCAAGCTGAACCCTGACACATGCCCACATCCAGTGCTGCTACACCCATGGACATAGATTCCAATTGATGATGCATCAAGACTCAGACATGCTATAACTGTGGCAAGTAAGGTCATATTTCCCCAGCATGCCTGAGGTTGGGAAGGTTTTGGTCCTATTGCAGGGGTCACAGTGTAGGGTGCATATATGCACTATACCACCTCTGAGAGTATCAAACTTAATATACCTGACTTTTTCACTCCAAAAATTATCAAGAACAGTTCTTTATATGCCATAGTATTTTTAAGAATTTTCTTGTATTTTTCTTTTCATTTGTTCACAAGTTCTCACTTTGTTTTGTTGTACACTACCAGGCGCAGCACTCATTTTGCCTCCACCTTGAGATTATGGGTGCAACCCCGCAATTTGGCAGGAACTGCCCAGGCAGTTGCTCAGTGCCCTTGCTTACTATATAGGCGCTTGACTGGTGCTAAAGGGCTGGTTTATGCATATATGCGGGTGAGACACCACCCGCATATGTCCTCTCTCCTCAGTGTTGACAACCACTGAGGAGGTGAGCAAACTGTCATATAATAGCACCATAATATTCATTTTCTTAATATTTTCTTTTCTATAGTGTAAAATATAGGTAGTGTCATAATAACTCTCAGTGTTGACAACCACTGAGGAGTGTAAAATATAGTTTAATTTTCTGAACTTCTGCAAACTACTGTGAAAAAGTTGTATTACTCCCACACACACGCCTTTACATATTTGGCAATATACTATCTTATTCCAGGCCACCAGTAGCTCTGAGACATGAGTTCAGTTGTCTTCCAGCAACCAGAATGACCAGTGGTGCTTGCATTGTGGTGTGCCTTGACAATGTCATGCCATAGCTTGGAGTTGAGAGGGACATATACCTTGCCATGGTAAAGAATAAGACCGTTCTCTTCTGACCACTCTTCTCCTTGAAGATTTCCAGATCACCCAAGTTCCTTGAGAGCCTTTACAACCTTCTCATCTCAGTCTGTGTAGTCCCTGACTCTGTCAAGAAATCAGCATATGCAACAGGTGCTGTATTATCTCAACTCTATGATGATGGAAAGTGAAGACCCATCAGCTTCGTCTCAAAGACTCACCAAAGCCAGTACACAGTGGTCTTGGATGCCAGGTGGACCAGAACAAGTTGCCATTGATGAACTTAAATGCCTCATCACCTCTACCCCTATCCTTGTCCTCCCAGACCAGACCAAACACTTTCACCTAGAAACAGATGCCTCAGCATATGCAACAGGTGCTGTACTGTCTCAACTCTGGTGATGGAAAGTGGAGACCTGTTGGTTTTGTCTCAAAGAGTCTTTCAGACACAGAGTACAACTATGCTATCCATGACAAGGAATTACTCTCTGTCATCTGTGGCCTAGAAGAATGGTGTCATATCCTAGAAGGAACCAAGTACAAAATTGAGATCCTCAATGATCATCTAAACCTCACCAAGCTTGCTAGTCACTCTACCTCTCTTATTTTGATTTTGAATTGATCTACTGTCCTGGTCACCATTCAACTAAACCTGATGCACTCTCAAGATGGGTCGATCATAAGTGAGGGGAGGAAGATAATCAAAACCAAATTCTGCTCCAACCTAACATGTTTTATGTTAATGCCACAGGTGCACAACTAGTCAATGGCAAGGGTGACAAATTTCTTGACAGAATGAGGGACTGTACAGACTGAGATGAGAAGGTTGTAAAGGCTCTCAAAGAACTTGAGTCCTCTGGAAATCTCTGAGGAGAAGAATGGACAGAAGAGAATGGTCTTATTCTTTACCATGGCAAGGTGTACATCCCTCTTGACTCCAAACTATGGTATGACATTGTCAAGGTGCACCATGATGCAAGCACTACTGGGCATCCTGGTTGGTAGAAGACAACTGAACTTGTGTCTTGAAGCTATTGGTGGCCTGGCATGGGATGGTACATTGCCAAATACATAAAGGCCTGTGATCCCTGGAATAGGACTAAAACTTTTCCTGTCTCCCCCATTGGCAAACTTCTCCCAAATCATATTCCTGTCAAAGTATGATCTACTGAGCCTCGGTCCACTAGTCATACTGACCAAAGTCCCCATGTACTGTATTACAAGTTACAGACTCACAAGTCTTATAAGTACATTCAGTTCAGTTCAGTTCAGTACATCACACTTCTTTCTGTTCTGGTTTATTTGCTTGCTTTGCTTCAGTTACCTTTGGTACATGTACGGGCATGTATGCCCACCTTTCATGTTTTACTATTCTTACCCCCATATCTTATATTCTCATTTCCATGCCTTGTGCAACATCATTGCATATCTTAGGCAACTCATTCTCTATATAAGTAATTATTCCTCCTGTATGTATTCTCCGTTCAGATTATCAACTAAGTTAGACATATGCTATCAGTCCTTAAGTAAGTAGTCCAAATTGTTCAGTACTGAGCATCTTGGGACCCTACTGAGCATTCATCTGAAATCTAGTTGCATGGGCAGGGAGATAGGTGCAACACAAGTACATTGAAGCCAACACCATGTCTGACCTTGGCTCATTGGACTGAGCTGAACCACCTGAACCAAGGGTGTGTGTGCATGCACTTAACAATTCCAGACTACAGATGGCAGGTTATCACTGTTGATCTAATCACAGAATTACCCTCCAGTCATAGCTACAATGCTCCTCTTATCACTGTAGATCGCCTCTCCAAACATGTGCACATCATACCTACCACATCTAATATGAACTCAGTAGGAATTGCCAGACTTTTCTGTGACCATGTTTGGAAGCTCCATGGACTACCAGAGGAAGTTATAGGTGATTGTGGCACCCAATTTGTCTCCCAATTCATGCAAGAACTAAATAAGCTCTTTGCTGCCTCCACAGCCTATCACCCACAGTCTGATGGCCCACAGAACAAGTCAATCAGGAAATTAAGCAATACCTCTGGCTCTTTGTCAATCAATGTCAAGATGACTGGTTAGAATGGATCTCTCTTGCTAAATTTGCATACAACAATCAACTCCACTCTGTAACACAGACCACCCCCTTCATGCTTGACAGTAGTTAGCATCCAAGACTTGGACTAGAACTAACCCAAGAAACCTGATTGGAAGCATTGGCTGAATTCACCACTCATATTGAGATGGCTATAAGGGAAATCCCTGTAGTGCTCACTGAGGTTACCAAAGTCACACAACCAAAGCTAGCAAGGGGGAAAACCTAAGAGGAAAACTTAGGGTCCCTTGCTAGTGAGCTATGCAACCTATATACTCATCATCCAATTCCTACTTCCTCAGCATACCTTACCCCTCGATTGGGCCCAAAGGTATAATGTCCCCACAATCCGTATCCAGCACTACAGTGCTCAAGCCAATGCCCTGGTCTTTCAGTTCAGTATGTCTGGTATCTGGACCAAGGTGTTGCGATAGTACTTATTGTCTGAATGGATGATTTGGTTAGGTAATGCTTGGTATGAACAGATCAGCTCAGTATCAGCTCAGGATTTGAAACAGGTGGTCTCCTGATAATGGCCACTAATAAAGCATGCTCTGCCCTGTCAAAGGCTGCAGATGATATGGCATGATTCTATGACTTACACCATCAGACTGCTCCCACATATAAGATTAGTGATAAGGTCTGGCTAAATGCACAAAACATTACAACCACTTATCTAATGAAGAAGTTAGATCATAAATGGTTGGGTCCTTATGTAGTAAACAAGGTCATATCACAGAATGGCTATAGCCTCCAACTTCCACCATCCTTTGGTCACACCCATCCTTTGGTCACACCCATCCTGCCTTATCTGTCAACCTCCTATGACTCTACCAAGAGGATCCAATCCAAGAATGACATGTTCAACCTCCCCCTCTTCCTGTTATCCAAGATGGAGATCCTGAGTATGAAATTAAGAGGATCCTAGACAGCAGGGTTCATTGAGGATAACTGGAGTACTTAGTGTGCTAGAAGGGTTATAGAGCTGTGAATGACCTCTGGCTACCTGTGAAGGATATCTCTGGAGAAAAGTGACTTATCAAGGAGTTTCATTGACAA
The DNA here is from genome assembly GCA_003316585.1 of Gomphus bonarii. NCBI lineage: Eukaryota > Fungi > Basidiomycota > Agaricomycetes > Gomphales > Gomphaceae > Gomphus > Gomphus bonarii. Next base: position 7,066 of record QFEC01008277.1, read on the forward strand.
AACCCTGAAGCCCCACAGCATATATCAGCTACTCTATATACCATCCTCCCCTTTTAAACCCTAGTGAACTTCATGGAAATTCCCAAATGGCATCTCTTTAATTGGACAGAAGGAAGGAACCTGACACATGATGCTCAACCCTCAAAAAATAAGCAAAGTTCCAACTGACACCTTATTCATTCCACTTAACACTTATATAAACACCCACTATTAACCTCCTCTCCACCCAATCCAATAACAGTCACCCTCACCACTATAGCATGTCCAGCCAGTCAAGCTAGCAGAGTCTCATTCCCCTTGAATCCTGCCCTCTGTCATCACACTAGTCTTTTGAACCAGGAGACATTAGATGAATTGAGAAATATCTTGAATTCCCAGCCAAACCCAAACCTATTTTATCCCTTCCCTGGTAGAAGAAGCCTACCACTTATTAGCCCTACAAGGCTGGAGACCCATTATTTCTAGGCAGAGACTTAATCCCCTATACATTTGAGGGATTCAATGGGAGGAGGTCTCACAACACCACAGGGAAGTATGTGTGAGAGGCATCATTCCAAACCCTCAGCAATGTTGACCTCATTATTGAGTTTACCCTCCTAATGTATCTCAGGGTAAAGATCAAATCAAACCCAGCCTCTACCTGCTCTTTGTTCTGGAGTCAATTGACAAGATATGTCAGTGGGTGTTTCCACTAACAATTTCAACAAAACCCCACATCAAGATGCTGTGCATTGAGAGGGGAGTGATGTCAGGGTTCAGCTGGGATTTCATCTTGTTTCTCCTTATTTACACTCCCACACCTTGCATCTTCCAATTACATAATAAGTGCCAGAGTAAGGTATAGGGTTGTGACTGGGGTGATAGTTACCCCTCAGCTTGATCTCTGAGGATTATTGCTACACCAGGTGGGCTTTCTATGTATCTATTGCTAGTAAACCTTGTATAAACTGAAGATTACCACTATACCAGGTGGATTAGTCTTAATCAGCTCATAATATTGGGAGTATCTTGTAATTGTGGCCTTGTCAAATTGTCACCCTCACAGTATGGGCCATTCTGGCATAATCAGGGTCTCCAAAGGCTTCTTCAACCTACCTAGCAAACTCATTGAAGGTAGTGATTGAGGAAGTCTCATTAATGATAGCTTGGGTCTTATTTTTTGCCCAGATGGCTACAGAGCCTTTAAATGAGAGAGCATACAACATTTTTGTTTGTTTATCTGGGAAAGATCCTGGTTGGAGGGTGATGGAAAGTTTCACACTGATAAGTCCAGAGTCAAAGACATCTTGTCTGGAGGTTTCCTAGAGAGATTGAGCTGTCAAAGTCAAACTGGGGTACAGAGTTGAAAGGACTTGGCTTCAGCTTATGTGTTATACCCTCTTGCATCATTGTCAGGGTTCAGTTGGAGTTCATCATCAATTGTTGTTTCTTGTTTATATCTTTCCATGTCCTTCCATAACCTTCCATGTCTTTCCATGTCCTTCCATGACTTTCTGTGACTTTCCATGACTTTCCATGCCTTGTGTCTGCAGATTACATAATAAGTACCAGGCTAGGGTATATAAGTTGTGACTGGTGTAATGGTTACCCCTCAGCTTGATCTCTGAGGATTACTGCTACACCAGGTGGGCTCTCTATGTACTTATTGTTGTAAATAGTCCGGCAGCCATTCTGTGTTCATTCATCACTCATCACTCATCACATAGTCACTCATCATTTGCTCATCATTCATCATTCATCATTCATCACTTGTCTTTCATCATATAGTCACTCATCACATGTTACAGTCATTCATCACAGCGTGACACCACACAGGCCATAGATACATGCCGAAATATTTAGTTAAATAGCTAACATTGTAGAATAACAAAAAAGACCAAAATTATAGATAGAATATATTCTACACAAAAAATACTAGGATTCTGAGTCACTATAAAGAACTACCAAAGCTTGCTTATAAATAAAACTCTACCTTCATCATCTATACCAGGAAAGCTAATTACTCAGAATGGTGTGCATACCAAGTTGACTGAGCAGGCACTAAGTTGCACAAACATATATTTGAGAATTTTTACTATCCTAGATTAGAAAATACACTTTCCCAAAGGGGAAGTTCCAGTCCTACCTTCTAACACCTATTACTAGTAACTCTTGTATAAACTGAGGATTACCACTACACCAGGTGGGAAACGCCCTTATCAGCTCATTAAATATTGGAGTATCTTGTTGTCATGACCTTGTCAATAGTGTCACACTCACAATCATCTTGTTCTTGTATTTATGGAGTTTTCAGAGAAGAGTTGTCAGAGCAGAGTTGCAGAGTGAGTTTATGGAGGTAATGAGGAGGAAACTAAATTGATATTTGAACTAGAGAACTAGCTACGAATACATAGAGGTTTAAATACATTCAGAGTGTGGGATTAATATGGAACAGGGTTGTCTGAATGTGGAAGAGTAACTACATTAGGATGCAGGGGTGCTAAATGAGAGATGGGGTCATATGGGACTATTGTCAGGGTTCAGTTTGAAGGTCATTGTCAGTTTGTCATTTCCTGTTTATGTCTTTTCATGCCTTTCCATGCCTTGCATCTGAGGATTACATAATAAGCATCAGGCTAGGGTATATAAGTGTGACTGGTGTAATGGTTACCCCTCAGCTTGATCTCTGAGGATTACCACTACACCAGGTGGGCTCTCTATGTACTTACTATTAATAACTCTTGTATAAACTGAGGATTACCACTACACCAGGTGGAAAACCCCCTTATCAGCTCATTAATATTGGAGTATCTTGTCATTGTGACCTTGTCAATAGTGTCACCCTCACAACTATGGAACATACTAGAAAATGATGTAGAAGATAATAGAAAGGATGATATGGAGGTCCATGTGTGTGATGTGGAGATGTCAAAGTACGGTCAACCGAGCCTTGGTTCGCTCAGTTGCAATGACCAAGGTCCTTCCATTAGTCCTTGACCTACACGTCTTAGGATCACGTTTGGCTCAGCTCAGTTATGTTCTACTTCACTCCATTCTATCCTTTTCATTCATTCGCTTCACTTCAGTACCCTTCGGTATATGTACGGGCATGTATGCCCGCCTTCATTCTTTCTAGTACTTTCGCTCCACATATCTTCATCCTAGTTTCCATGTCTAATGTAACCCTGTTGCATATCTTAAATGTTTTTCTTTTCCTATATAAGCTACCTATTATCTGTATGTATTCTTTGTTCAGATAATCGACTTAGTTAGACATATGTCCTCTAGTTCTTAAGCCCCTTTCCACCACTTGGTTCCGACAACCTTGGGCACTAACCGAACCTCATCCAAAATATAGTGGCTTGGTGGATAGATAGGCACAATGCACAAACTTTGAAGCCAACACCATGTCAGTCTTTGGCTCATTGGACCAAGCCAAACCACCCAAACCAAGGGCATGTTGTGCACGCACTTAACAGTATTATCTGAATCACCCATCTATCCGTTGTTATACTACTCTCACAGTCATGCCCCCACGTACTAGAACTATAGCACGAGCTGAACACAGTCGGCTCACCCCTACGGTCTTACAGCAAAGAGCATGAGGAATGTCCTCTACCCTGCCTCTCCACTTTGGTCATAACACTTCACCCCAGTCGCTCCATTCTCTCAGCTCTCCCTCACGATCTGCTCAAATCGAAGAGGTTATCGATGATGAACTGTATGAGCAACAAGGCGATGGCGAATACGGAAATAACCCAGATAGGAGCAATCACGACTTGGCCAGGCCTCCCGAGGCCACTGAACCGGACAACCCCCCTATTCCACAATTTACTCCTCCTCCAAGGGCCGCTTCTCCTCCCAGAGGCACCCCTCAACCTGTAAACAATTGGGACCTCCTCGATGCAATCCTGGAGCTAGGTAGGACCACATGGCAACAACGCCAAGATGGTCAGACCGCCTGAACTCGGGACCCGGACCTGTTTGACGGAGCTGACCCAAAGATGCTCAAAAGCTTCATCTTTATGTGTAATATGAACTTCCAGATGTGACCAAATTCCTTTACTGATGATAGGCAGAAGGTCAATTACATGATCTCCTACCTGAAAGGGACCACTCTGGGATGTTTCGAGCCATATCTCACCGGTGATCCCCGAACCGAGCCGAGATGGGCCACCAATTTAGATGGCTTTCTCAATGAGTTACAAATCAACTTTGGTTCCTGGGACAAACAAGCTGAAGCTGAGATCGCTCTCAAAAAATTAACTATGCACGAAAACCACAAGGCCACTCAGTTCTTCGTGGAGTTTTACCAACTCGCTGCGTTCATCGACTACAATGACAACGCCCTGCTTCAAAGGGCCTATATGGCCCTACCGAAGTGAATCAAGGACGGCTTGGTCCATTTCGACAAGCCTCAGACCTCAACCAGCTCCGCAACGTCATTCAACGGATCGATGTAAGATACTGGGAGAGAAAGGCAGAGCAGGCCTGAGAGGGTCCTGCCAAGCTGAAAAAAGAAGGAAAGTCAGACAAGCCCAAGTCCACTTACACGGACAGGTCTGACAGCCCGAAAAAAGCCAAGGGTAAGGGCAAGGACAATTCTACGTCCCAGCTGAACCTGTCTGAGTATGCAAACAAGCTCAGTAAGGACAGCAAGCTCCTTCCCAAGGAACGCCAGCGACGCATTGACAATAACCTTTGTCTTCTGTGTGGTGCTGACAGTCACAAAGTTGTAGACTGCCCAAAATCAACTAAGGCACAAGTGACAACTACTCCTTCAACCCCCAAAACGGCTACTGCTTCAGACACCAAAGCCAGAAGTTTGGCTAAGGTGACTGAGCCAAAAAAATAGTCCGTGACTCTTTGGCCTCTGAGCACCCCAAGAGTTGCATTGACTCAGCTGGTGCTAGTAGTGAGGTTAAGCTCAATGCTTCCGCTTTATTTAATCTGAACTCTTTAATAGTTTACTTGTCCTCTGATTCCGTTCCTAATTCTTCTGATACCCCATTCAAATGCTTGATTGATTCAGGTTCCACTCACAGTTTTATAGAATCTTCCTTCATCTGAAATCATAGTATACCCACTCGTTCTATCCCTCCCATTCCTCTGAAATTATTCGATGGTAGTACAAACTCGGTCATTACTGAACTAGTAGAAATACCTATCCGCTTCCCCTCAGGACACACACATTCTGTAGAATTTTATCTCACATCATTAGATACATCTGTTTCAGTAGTTCTCGGACACAACTGGCTCACCTGATACAATCCGTTGATTGACTGGGTACTGGGCAGTATTACATTCCGAACCACCTCTATGAAGTCTATGGACGTCCTGACGGCATCGGCCAAGCCAGCTTGCACTGCCTCACCCTCACCTAAGTCTGGATCCACCCGAAAGCTGGAAGCACTGCATATAGCCTTAGTTAATGCAGCCGCATTCGCATGTGCTCGCAAACTAGAAGGTCTGCAGGTTTTTTGGCTAGACCTCTCAGCCATCAATGCTCCTTCGGCTTGGTCGGCCAAGGTCCCTCCCGTTCTGTCCGTTTCAGTCGACCTAGAAAACATCCCGGAAGAATATCACGACTTCATGGATGTCTTCGGCAAAGCAAAAGCTGAAACTCTAGGACCACATCGACCTTATGATCTCAAGATCACCCTGGAAGATGGCGCAAAGATGCCTCATCCACCTCTGTACTCCCTGTCAAAATCAGAACTAGAAGCTCTCCACACGTTTTTAGATGAACATCTGAATATGGGATTTATCCGGTCCTCTACGTCTTCATATGGTGCACTGATCCTGTTCATCCATAAAAAGGACGGCTCGCTTTGGCTATGTGTCGACTTCCGGGCACTCAACAAAGTAACTAAGAAAGATCGCTACCTGCTCCCACTCATTTCAGACCTTTTGGATGCTCCACGCAAGGCTCGAATATACTCAAAAATCAATCTTCGGCATGCATTCCATTTAATCCGAATCGCCAAAGGTGACGAGTGGAAAACAGCATTCAAGACTCGCTACAGGTTGTACGAATGGTTGGTCATGCCTTTCGGCTTGTCCAATGCACCTGCGGCTTTTCAAAGGTTTATGAACGACATCCTCGGTGACCTATTAGATCATTGCACGGTTGCATATATTGATGATATATTGGTCTATTCTGACACTATCAAATACCACCAAGAACACGTCCATGAATTATTATGATGGCTCAGAAAACACGGCCTATATGCTAAAGCTAGCAAATGCAAATGGCACAAAAACTCGGTCGAATTCCTCGGTTACATCCTCTGAACCGATGGACTCACTATGGCTGAAGAAAAAGTCAAAACCATCCGTGAATGGCCTGAACCGAGAAAAGTCAAAGACGTTCAGTCCTTCCTTGGCTTCGCTAACTTTTACCGTTGTTTTATTTTCAACTACTCAGACATCACCATACCCCTCACTCACCTAACTCGTAAGGGCGCACCCTGGGCTTGGACCAAAGACTGTCAAAAGTCTTTTGACTTCCTCAAGGCTACCTTTACCTCAGCACCTATCCTTATGCATTGGGAACCCAACCAAACAATAGTCGTGGAGACCGATGCTTCAGATTATGCTCTTGCAGCTATCCTTTCCATCATAAACTCTGAAGGTGAAATTCATCCAGTAGCCTTTCACTCCCGAACTTTTTCAGGTCTGGAGCTCAATTACGATGTGGATGATAAAGAGTTGTTAGCAATCTTCGAGACTTTCAAATGTTGGTGACACTATCTGGAGGGCTCAGCCGAACCAGTAGATGTCGTTACCAACCACAAAAACCTTGAGTACTTTTCTACCACTAAAGTGTTGACCATCGGCAAGCTTGTTGGTCCAAATATCTATCTCAATTCAACCTCACTATATGGTTCTGTCCCGGTAAGCTCGGTACTAAACCAGATGCTTTAACTAGATGTTGGGATGTCTACCTAAAAGAGGGAGGTAGCAACTACGGAACAATCAACCTGCAAAACCTTCGGCCAATCTTCACATCCTCGCAACTCATAGAATCACTTCGCGTAACTCAACTCATCATCCCAGCTCTTCGAGCAAGCATCATCATGGACTCCGAGACACTCCATTCCAACATCCTATCCGCACTTCCTACAGATCCCATAGCATTGCAACATCTCGGTCCAGAATTGAAACCGAACCCGAGGTGGACACAAACAGAAGATGGATTTCTTTGACTGGACAACCGCATATATGTACCTGAAACCAACAATCTCAGATTATGAGTACTTCAATACAAACATGATCATGTACTCTCGGGTCACTTTGGTCAAAACAAGATGTTGGCTCTCATTCGCTGAGAATATACTTGGCCAGGCCTCCATACTTTGGTCATTAATTTCTGCAAGTCATGCACCACATGTATGCATTCCAAATCACAGCGACACAAACCCT
>QFEC01008284.1:0-19054 GCA_003316585.1 Gomphus bonarii
TTTTGCATCAGCCATCGTCGAAGTGAGGAAAACGGATGCCTAAACTGCAGCATGTTCAGATGGTTTTTATAACCCGTACTGCATGACCACTTCGTGACCTAAAAACAACGTTATGATTGGGTACAGAAGGCTCAGTTTGGTTCTCAAAATATCTTGGAGGGTCTAGCTTGCACTCGTGGCAGCCGAAGATGGTGAGAAGGGTGTAAATATAGGCTTGACTGGTCTCACGAGTGCTTGTTCAACTCCACAATCTCGCTCCATTGGGAAAGACACTCTTTGGTTGTAATATCAGAGCAGCATGCCAGTAGCTAGCGCATTGTAATATCGATGAAGACATCTCAATACCCTTTTGTTTTCCATATCCGGCTTCAGTGACCGTACGTGACATGTGACGAACTGCCTTCCGCAGCCCAAACTCCAACAGTCAAACCTCAAAATTTACTGATAATTATTAGGCTGGACATATTCCACAAATGCTAAAATATATAAGCTGCCAGGTGAAATTGTTAGTTCAGACCTACTTTTGATTGCTAAATTCACATACAACAATGCACCAAATGCCACAACTGGAATCTCACCCTTCTTTGACAACAAAGATTATCATCCAAACATCTCCATGCACCCTAAATGAGACCTTGCCTCAACAAGAGCATGAGACTTCACTGTGGAGTTCACCAAGAACTCTGAAAGACCATGTCTGAAGCTCAACAACAGTACTCAATGTCAGCAGACCATCAGTGAATTCCACCCCTGAACCTCAAGATTAGTGACAAAGTCTTCTTTAAGTCTGATAATATCTGAACTATGAGACCTCAAAGAAACTCTCAGAAATTTTTTTAGCTCCCTTTGTGATCATTGCTCAAGTTGGCTCAATATAACTCACCCTCCAACTTCCAGACAACATGTGTTCAATACACCCCATCTTCCATGTCTCCATACTGGAACTGTCAGCTCTGAACAACTCCCATAACTGAGTCTCCCTGCCTCAACCCCCCATCATCATTGATGGTGAACCTGAATATTGGCATGAAGGATCTGGAGTAGGCATAGAAAATTTTGTTGTTTTTGATAGAGAAACTAGTAAAAATTGATTTGCTGTTTTTCTGGATGTGATGGGATAGCAAAAAAGACTAGATGTTAGGGTTCTGCTTGTTTCTTCTTATTTACACTCCCATACCTTGTGTCTTCCAATTACATAATAAGTGCAGGAGTAGGGTATAGGGTTGTGACTGGTGTGATAGTTACCCCTCAGCTTGATCTCTGTGGATTACTGCTACAGCATGTGGGCTTTCTATGTATTTATCACTAGTAAACCCTGTCAGGGGACCACCCATTTCACATCCCAAACCAATGCTGAACCAGTTCACCTATACTGATGGTAACCGAGCTGAACCAAGCATACATACAATAAGGGCTACAACAGCTGCTTGGTCCAACTGTGTGACATACTAAACCGAGCAGCTGAGGTGTTGGCCCAAGTACCAGAATGCCAGATACAGGTTATGGGGTCAGCATACCTTAAGGCCCAACCAAGGGGTAAGGTATGCTGAGGAAGTCGGAAGCAGATGATGTGTATATAGCTTGCATAGCTCACTAGCAAGGGACCCTAAGTTTTCCTCTTAGGTTTTCCCCCTTGCTAGGTGAGGCTCTATATCTATGTACACAATCTAATAGACTTAGGTTTTCCCCCTTGCTAGCCTTGGTCACATGACTTTGGTAACCTCAGTGAGCACTACAGGGGTTGCCCTTACATTAGGAAAACTTTGCCCAATAAGGGCTGGGAGTCATGTCATCATATGACCATATGCAGGTTTGGTCTGAATGAAAGCAACTTGGATAGCCTTGCCTTGCTTCCTTACATAATGCCAGACTCCCCCTCCTCTATAACTGCAACAGCCTTGGCATCGCATGCACTACTGAGTTCCTGAGCTGAAATGGATGCTGATGGACACTTCCTTTGGTTAGAACAAGAGTTGGCAGTGAACCAAGTGGCTAATGCTGAAATTAGTAATGCTTTAAGAGCAATAGTGCAGAGATTAGAAAGTGAACCAGAGAGAAGAGAAAGAGAAAGAGAGTTCCTTGACCCTGAAGATGACCCAACACCTAGTGCCCACAAGCCAAGGGCCCCAAGCCCCTTGTCCATGGCCACCTCTTGAATTAGACCAGCATTCCCCTCAGACTGCAATGGCAACTGCAACAAAGGCCACACATTCATCAATTCCTGCAGCATCTATTTCACGATCTGTGGCGATCACTTCCTGAATGATCAGGCCCATATTCACTGGGCCCTCTCCTTCTTCAAGTCTGACCAAGCGGCTTGGTTCACTAACAAGGTCCTCCAAACCAAGAGGTCTGGCCGGTTTCACTACCCAGACTGGAACACCTTTGAGGTTGACTTTGTCAATTGCTTCTGCCCAAAGAACAAACAACTCTCAGCCCTCATGAGACTTGAAGGGATGACATGGTACCAGGGTAAGGATTCAGTGGAATAATACATTGACCAGTTTGTAGAGCTGATAGACCTGGCTGAGTACCATGACAGCAAAATGGTTGTGATCAAGTTTTGCAAGGGTCTCGAACCAAGCATGCAGAACCAAGTAGCCCTACTAGGGACCAGAGCACCAGACTTCAATCATCTGGAAGGGTGGTATGAAGTGACAAGAAGGGTTGCGAGGAACCAAGAAGCAAATGACACATTCATGGAAGCAAACTGAAGCCAAACAGTCATGACACCTCAGTTCCCCACAAACCCAACAAGAACCACTTGGGAGAGACTCAGAGATAACGTAGACCCCCAGCAGTCAGTCCCATCTGCTCCCATTGTGCCAAAAATGGTCCAGCCCCCATGGATGTTGATTGAACTCAGCCCCAAGTGACACTGCCATGAGTTTGCTCCTGTTGTAGGAAACCAGGCCACTATGCCAAGGAGTGCCCCCTTTCATTTGATATTCAGACCATGACTGCAGAAGAGTGACCAGAGTGATGAATTCGGATGTGCTGAGCTGGCCTGTTCCTGAAGCTCCCTGAGGATGAGGAAGAGAAGAAGGAGGATGATACCAGGCCAGAGGGGCCTTGGGAAGAATTGGAAGAAAGGGACAGGCTGATGTATGTGATGCTGCCGCCCAAATCAAAGAACATCCAAGCCACACAGATGACCTCACAAAGGCTAGCAGAAGCACACTACAAGAATGCCCAAGCCAAGACCAAGATTCCAGACTATCTCCAAGAGTTTGAAAGCATGTCCATGAAGGAATCCTTTGATGAGCTCCCTGAGCAAAGGATCTGGGACCATGCCATTGAGCTAGGACCAGGCTCCAACCCAGTCAACTGCAAGGTGTACCCCATGTCCCCAGTGGAATAGGCCCAGCTCAATGACTCCATCCAGGAGAACTTAGACACTAGATGTATTCAGCTGTCAAAATCACCAATGGCCTCCTGGTGCTCTTCATCAAGAAGAAGGATGGCTCACTTTGGCTCGTGCAGGACTATGGATGACTGAATGCCATGACCATCAAAAATCAGTACCCACTCCCTCTGATACCAGAGCTGATTAACCAACTCAAGGGAGCTAAGTACTTCACAAAGCTGGACATTCAATGGGGTTACAGCAACATCTGAATCAAGGAGGGCAATGAGTGATTGGCAGCTTTCCAGATAAAACAAGGGTTATTTGAACTGCTGGTGATGTTATTCAGTCTCACTAACAGCCTGGCCACGTTCCAAATGATGATGAATGAGATCTTCCAGGACCTCATCATAGAAGGGGTTGTTTGTGTATACATTGATGACATCCTCATTTATTTGAAGACCCAAGCTGAGCACCAAGCAATCACAAGGCAGGTGTTAGAAGACCTCTGGGAAAACAAGAACTATCTGAGGAAGGAGAAGTGTGAGTTTTAACAGATGCATATAGAATACCTTGGGCTGATCATCTTGGAAGGGAAGGTGGATATGGACCCAGTGAAAATCCAGGGTGTGACCAAGTGGCCTTGGCCAATGAACTGAAAGAAAGTGCAATCCTTCCTTGGGTTTGCCAACTTCTACTGGTGATTCATCAAAGACATGTCGCTACATGCTCAGCCCTTGTTTGATCTCACAAAGAAAGAGAAGAGTGGAAGCAGGGAGAGGCAGAGGAAGCAGTGCTGCAGAGGCTGAAGGATCAGATCACCTCAGCCGCAGTCTTGACCTTTCCAGATGACTCACAAATGTACCGAGTAGAAGCTGATGCCTTGGATTTTGCAACAGGAGCCACCCTGTTGCAGCAGTCACCTGAGGTCAAAATGTGGCACCTGATTGTCTTCTTCTCCAAGAGCCTAAGTCCAGTCAAGTGGAACTATGAGATCCATGACAAAGAAATGCTGGCCATCATGCGAGCTTTGGAAGAGTAGCAGCATTTGGTAGAGGGACCCCAACTCAAATTCAAGATCTGGATGGATCACAAGAATTTAGAGTACTTCCAGATTTCAAAGAAGCTCAATCAAAGGCAAGTGAGGTAATCCCTCTACCTGTCTTGGTTTAACTTCATGCTTCACCACTGACTGGGCTGAAGCACGGGCAAAGCAGATGTGCTCTTGAGGAGGTCAGACCATAGGACCAGGGCAGGAGACAATGAGGACATGACCCTCCTTTGGCCATACCTGTTTGCTATCCAGACCTTAGAAGGGGTCATGGCAGTAGGAGAAGAGTGAGACCTCCTTCAGGACATTTGGGTGCACCTGCAAATGACTGGACCTTGTAATTAAGAGTTTTCTGGGAGTGTAGGGTGGTTTCTATCTATCAATGATACTCTGGGAAGTGAATATGATTCTAATCTAGGACTATATGCTGTGTGGTGTTTGTGTAACTGCCTGGGGATCCTTTCCGGTGAATACAGCCCTTTAGCACCTGTACTGAGGGGTTGGCTCTGGGATCTGTATGAAATTTAAATTCAATAACTAATTCGCTATTGACCCTGTGTGCTCAAGACTTTGTGAGACACTTCTGACGATGACTGATAACTTCTCTGATTAAATTCAGGTCTCGAATGATGAGCCTTCAGTGGGAAATGCGATGTTGATGTAAGCAAAGTGCCGGTGAAGACAAGGAGTGGTTTCTGCTTTATGGGCAAGAAGGACTGATTTCTCTACTATGTCCTAAGCTAGTATTTATACATTGTTGCAATTATAACATGTTACAAGCGAGAGAAAGAAATAGACCACTTTGGGATAGATGCGTCAATGTCCCATGCTATATGTATCACTGCTTCACACATTCTGCTCTCCGTTTCCAATCAGTAACCTCTGAAAATGCTTGGGGCTTCTCTTTGGTGTGTACTCTTGTTATTCCAGTCATTCCATTGAGTCTGGGTTATGTCCATCAATTCCAATATGCCAGCTGATGTCCGTGGCCACATATATGCACCCCTCTTTCCCTTGTCTCAGCTCCTAAGTCCTCTGGTCATCTTGTATGTCTTTTCTATCCCTTCCATCTCTTATTTCTGCTGTAACCACTGTCTGTGGGTTCTGGGGTTGAGCCTGTGAGTCCCTTCCATTCCTTCTGTCTCCTAGCCACCTGGGTTCTTCCCTGCCCCAGGACCAAAGTGCCATGCCCACATCATACCTAAAGTGTTCTGTATCTATGAGAAATGAAGCTACCGACTTAGTTTCTTTTGAGGATTGTCAGTATGTCTACTTGAGTTCTGGGTGCATATACTAGGTGAGTGAGTCTGTGTTCTTTCTAGTTATCTGTTTTTTTTACTTTTCTTCTACTTATTTTATATACTATGTGGAAATGGATATTTTATAACAGACCTGAGGGTCCAGTGGCCAAAGCAATTACTGAGCTGAGGAAGGGTCATGACTGATCAGTGTGTTTGGCTGAGTGGAGCAAATGGGAAGGCCTCTTGCACTTTGGGGGAAGGATCTATGTCTCCAATGATCCTGAATTGAGATGATGCATCGTCTTCCAACACCACAACACCTGAGTGGCAGGACACATGGCAAGGTGGAATGTTGGAAAATATGCTTCAATTCCCCCTTATCATCCCATCTTTTTCACTTGTTATACCACATCTTATTCCCATTCTATTTTCATTTTATCTACTCCTCCTCCTACCTACCAGTCATATCCTGCATATCTCCACCTGCCACTCCTCCTACCATCATTGCAACATCGTCAAGTCTGAGCCAAATCCGTCTGTCCACCTGCAACATGGGCAAGTCATGATGCATATCACATCACGTGATGGAGTCACTAGTCACATCACCGTCACTGTCACGCATGCATGTCAGTTGCATCAGTCACATACGTGCACAAAACATCATGTGCACAGCTTCTCATTGCCACCACACACCAGGAGACATCTGCACTATACATACCTCCCCCACACACATATCCCAAGCCAACATGCACACAGACACACATACACAATGACCAGGACACCAATGACACATCACATGCGTCACCGCGGACATTGCACACATCTCTAGAAGGGGCATGCACAGGCATACACAACATAGTTAGATGCTACTTTTAGTATATAACAGAATGTATTAGAATAAAATAAAAAAAGCTTTTAGAAACCTTTAGATTTTATTCCCAGAACCAGAACAAGAAATAAGAACTATCTCCTCCTCTCATCTATCTGCTTGCCCTAAAGTCAAGTAACTAAGTAATCTGATATTATTATTCACATGGAAGACCCTTGAACTTGTATCATGAAACTACTGGTGGCCACAGATGTCTCGGTATGTCAGTCAATATGTCAAAACCTGTGACCTCTGTACCTGAACCAAGACCCAAAGACAGCTGCCAATGGGAGAGCTTGAACTACTGCCCATCCCTGAGTCTCAGTGGGACATGATCAAAGTAGATTTCATAGTTGAACTCCCCCAATCCCATGGCTATGATGCAGTGATGAATGTAGTGGACTCAGTCAGCAAGAGGGAACATTTCCTCCCCACAAACGCAACCATCACTGCCCTCAGCATGGCTCAACTCTACCTCACACACCTATGGAAGTTGCAAGGGCTCCCAAGGCAAGTTGTATCCAACCAGGGCCCACAGTTCATTGCTGAGTTTACTCATGAGCTCTATCAGCTCCTTAGGATCAAACTTGTGGCCACAATGGCATACCACCCTCAGGTGGATGGGCAAACTGAGCATGTCAACCAAGAACTGGGATGACCTGCTCCCATTGGCCGAGTTCCAGTACAACAACCACATACACTTGGCCACTCAGCAAACCCTGTTCATGCTAGACACAGGAAGGCACTCATGCATGGGCTTTGACCTCAGAGAGCCTGAGTCCCAAACTGAGACAGTGAACAAATTCAAAGATAGGATGGAGAAGTCACTGGAGGAGGCAAAGTCAGTCCTGGCCAGAGTGAAGGATGACATGGCTTGTTACTACAACCAGCACCACACTCCAGTCCCCAAGTATCACGTAGGTGACTGAGTCTTCCTTGACAGATCTAACATTCACATGACCTGACCCTCCTGGAAGCTTGGTCATTGCTACCTTGGGCCTTATGTCATACAAGGCTGAGTAGGGAACCACTCGTACAAGCTCCAACTCCTCCCATCCATGTCCTGACTTCATCTGGTCTTCAATGTGGTCAAACTGCTCCCAGCCACTGAAGACCTGATACCCAGCCAAAGGGTTGAGTCACCCCTGCCACCCAAACTGGTAGATCGATGGTCAAGAGGGTATTGGACAGTCAGCTAATAAGAGGCTGTCTCTACTTCCTGGTGAAGTGGGAGGGGTACAGATATGAGGAGAACACTTGGGTAGCTGGACATGGCAGCACCAGCAAAGGTACAAGAGTTCTACCACTCACACCCAGGAGCACCCTGAAGGATTCAATTGGTGGCCTTTGAATCAATCATGGCATGTGCTTTGAGGATGCAGCACTCTAGAAGGGGGGGTGATGTCAGGGGACCACATGTTTCACATCCCAAACTGATGCCAAACCAGTTCACCTATACCGATGGTAACTGAGCTGAACCAAGCATACATACAGTAAGGGCTACAACAGCTGCTCAGTCCAACCGCATGACATACTGAACTGAGCAGCCAAGGTGTTGGCCAAAGTACTGGAATGCCAGATATGGGTTATGGGGTCAGCATACCTTAAGGCCCAACCAAGGGGTAAGGTATGCTGAGGAAGTCAGAAGTGGATGATGCATATATTGTTGGGATTTATTCCAACCAATCAAGCCAAATATAAATAAAAAGTATCGAATTTTCTCATTCATTTAATGGGGAATTATCGGTATATTTTCCTTTTATTTTTCTTTTATTTTTCTTCTATTTTTCACACTTCAAAAAGCTTGTATTTTTATTTCTACACGACGCGTCGCTGGTTTTCAAACTCCGCTGGATACGACGCGCGATAGTTATGATGTTCGACTATGACATCATACGGGTGAAATATACTTGCTCACATCTGCGTGCAAGTGTATCTACTCCTCAGTGTTGACCATAACACTGAGGAGGTGAGCAATGTATTTTTCTATGTACAACT
The DNA here is from genome assembly GCA_003316585.1 of Gomphus bonarii. Classification (NCBI taxonomy): domain Eukaryota; kingdom Fungi; phylum Basidiomycota; class Agaricomycetes; order Gomphales; family Gomphaceae; genus Gomphus; species Gomphus bonarii. The sequence continues at coordinate 8,505 of QFEC01008284.1, forward strand.
TAATCTAATGTAATTATAGCTTTGACTTTAGGTAGTTTTCTTCAATAAATTAGTGTTGACCATAACACTGAGGAGCTTTGACTTTAGTCTGAGAGTCCCTTGTGTTCCTACTCAAGTTACACTAATCTATTTGAGCTCATTTCTCTACATATATAGCTTGCATAGCTCACTAGCAAGGGACCCTAAGTTTTCCTCTTAGGTTTTCCCTCTTGCTAGGTGAGGCTCTATTTCTATGTACACAATCTAATAGACTTAGGTTTTCCCCCTTGCTAGCCTCAGTCATGTGACTTTGGTAACCTTGGCAAGCACTACAGGGGTTGCCCTTACACATCTGATGTGCAGTTGTGAGGTTCTTGATTGTGGCACCAATGCAGGTCAATGTGGTTGACAGGATTACATGCTGTGAAAGATACTCATGTTTCTCATAGTTGATCATCTGAGTTTCCTTTGCTTCTATTTGATCTTCTGATGCTGGTGTTTTGCCATCAGGTACGACAGCAATCCATTGATGAGTTGGTATGGTTTGTGTGAGGGAAATGCTATAGACAAGGTCATAACAACAAGATACTCTAATATTAATGAGCTGATAAGGGGGTTTTCCACCTGGTGTAGCAGTAATCCTCAGAGATCAAGCTGAGGGGCAACTGTTACACCAGTCACACTTATATACCCTAGCCTGGCACTTATTATGTAATCTGCAGATGCAAGGCATGGAAAGGCATGGAAAGACATAAACAGGAAACAACAACTGATGATGAACTCCAAACTGAACTCCAGGCTGAACCCTGACATCATCCCTGTGAGGGTGACACTATTGACAAGGTCACGACAATAAGATACTTCAATATTTAGTGAGCTGATAAGGGTATTTTCCACCTGGTGTAGCGGTAATCCTCAGTTCATACAAGGTTACTAGCAATAAATACATAGAAAGCCCACCTGGTGTAGTGGTAATCCTCAGAGATCAAGCTGAGGGGTAACCTTTATACCAGTCACACTTATATACCCTAGTGGAAAGTCATGGAAGGTCATAGAAGGTGACGGAAGGTTCTGGAAGATTCTAGAAGGTGATAGAAAGTGATAGAAGGTCCTGGAAAGTTGTGGAAGGTGATGGAAAATTATGGAAACTTCTGGAAGGTTATGGAAAGTTATAGAAGGACATAAACAAGAAACAACAACTGACAGCAATCTCCAACTGAACCCTGACAATCCCCCTCTTAATGCATGGTGTCTCAATGTGGAGTTTTGTTGAGATTGTTAATAGAAGCACCCACTAACACATCTTGTCAGTCTCCTCCAGAGTGAGGGGTGGGTCCAGGTCAGGTTCTGCTCAAGTTCTACCCCAGGGTACAGTTGGAGGGCAAACTTGCAATCCGAGTAGTGATTGCCATGGGCACTGAAGGGATTGCATTACATCTCCAGCCTCATAGGGCAGGCAAGTGAGAGGTTTCTTTTGCCAGGGAATGGAGAAGATGGGTTTGGGTAGAGCTGGGAGTTCAAGGAGTCTCTTGATTTGTCTAATGTCCTTTGGGTCAATGGACCAGTGCGATGATATAGGGTAGGATTCAAGTGGGATGAGACTCTGTTGGTTGGATTGGCATCATGTTGTAGTGAAGAGGTTGCTTGCTATCAAGTGGGTGGGGGAGGACAGATAGTGGATGTTATATAAGTGTTGAATGGAATGAGACGTAAATGAAGAAAATTAAATGTCAGGTGAAGTGTCACTTATTTTTGGGGGTTAGAGTGTCACATGCTAGGTTCCTTCCTTCTGTCCAATTGAAGAGGTGTCACTTGGGAGTTTCTGTGAAGTTTTCTAGAGTTCAAAAGGGGAGGGTAGCATATAGAGTAGCTGATATATGCTGTGGGGCTTTGGGGTTTTGTTGGTGAAAGTCCATGACAAGTTGCTTTGCTCCAGAGACATCCTTCACAGGTAGCCAGGAATCATCTGCAGTTCCATAACCCTTCCAAAGGACTAGGTATTCTAGTTGTCCTTGGTAAACCCTGCCATCTAGGATCCTCTCAACTTCATACTCAGGGACTCCATCTCAGATAACAGGAGGAGGGGGAGATTGAGCATGTCATTATTGGATTGGATCCTCTTGGTAGGGGTGTAGGAGGTTGACAGAGAAGACAGGATAGGTGTGACCTAAGGATGGTGGGAGTTGGAGGCTGTAGGTATTCCGCAACACAACCTTGTTCACTGCATAAGGACCCAACCATTTATGATCCAACTTCTTCATTGGGTGAGTGGTGGTAATGTTTTGTGCATTTAGCCAGACCTTATCACTGATCTTGTATGTGGGAGCAGTCTGGTGGTGCAAGTCATAGAACCGTGCCATGTCATCTGCAGCCTTTGACAGGGCAGAGCAAGCTTCATTAGTTGCCTTTTCCATGAAAGTAGTGGTGAATTCATCCAGTGCTTCTAATTGGGTTTCTTTGGTTGGTTCTAGTCCAAGTCTTGAATGTTGACCACTGTCAAGCATGAAGGGGGTAGTCTGCTTAGCAGAGTGAATTCAATTGTTGTATGCAAACTCAGCAAGAGAGAGATCCAATCTAACCAGTCATCTTGACACTGGTTGACAAAGAATTGGAGGTATTGCTCAATCTCCTGGTTGACCCTTTCAGTTTGGCCATCAGATTGTGGGTGGTAAGCTGTGAAGGCAGCAACCTTGATACCTAGGAGCTTATTTAATTCTCACATGAACTGGGAGATGAATTGGGTGCTGCAGTCACTGATGACTTCCTCTGGTAGTCCATGGAGCTTCCAAACATGGTCATGGAAAAGTCTGGCAATTCCTACAGAGTCCACATCCTATGTGGTGGGAATGATGTGCACACAGTGACGAGAAGAACATTGTAGCCACAACTGGCAGGTAGTTGTGTGATTATATCAACAGTGATAACTTGCCATCTGCGGTCTGGAATATGATTGGGGAGGAGTTTGCCAATGGGGGAGGTTGGAAAGGTTTTGGTCCTATTGCAGAGATCAAAGGCCTTTATGTATTTGGCAATATACCATCCCATTCCAGGCCACCAGTAGCTCCAAGACACAAGTTCAGTTGTCTTCCAGTGACCAGGATGACCCATGGTACTTGCATCGTGGTGTGCCTTGACAATGTCATGCCATAGCCTGGAGTCAAGAGGGACATATACCTTGCCATTGTAAAGAATAAGACTGTTCTCTTCTGACCACTCTTCTCCTCAAAGATTTCCATATGACCCAAGTTCTTTGAGAGCCTTTACAACCTTTCATCTTGGTCTGTGCAGTTCCTGACTCTGTCAAGAAACTTGTCAGTGTCACCATTCACTAGTTGTGCACCTGTGGCATTAACGTGGAACATGTTATGTTGAGGTAGAATCTGGTTTTGATTATCTTCCTCCCCCCACTTATTATCTATGCATCTTGAGAGTGCATCAGGCTTAGTTTAATGATGACCAGGATGGTGGATCAATTCAAAATCAAAATGGGAGAGGTAGAGTTACCAGTGAGCTTGGCGATGGTTTAGATTCTTTGAAAACCAAAAGTAGGTGAGGTTTTGATGGTCATTGAGGATCTCAATTTTGTACTTGGTTCGTTCTAAAATATGATGCCATTCTTCTAGACCACGGATGACAGAGAGTAGTTCCTTGTCATGGATAGCATAGTTGCACTCTGTGTCTGAAAGACTCTTTGAGACAAAGCCAATGGGTCTCCACTTCCCATCATTGCAGAGTTCAGATAATACAGCACCTGTTGCATATGCTGAGGCATCTGTTTCTAGGCAGAAATGTTTGGTCTGGTCTGGGAGGACAAGAATAGGGGTAGAGGTGATGAGGTGTTTGAGTTCATCAAAGGCAGCTTGCTCTGGTCCATCTGGTGCCTAAGACCATTGTGTAGTGGCTTTGGTGAGATTGTTCAAGGGTTTGGCAATGTGAGAGAAGTTGTCCACAAATCAATGATAGAAGTTGACAAATCCAAGGAAGGATCTCACCTCAGTGACATTGTATGGAGTTGGCCAGTCATGTATGTTATAAACTGGCAATTATTTTGAGTTATATGCATATATTCCAACACTAAAAGCCTCATACCTTCATCAACTTCAACTCTATCATCATGAGAATTTGCAGCGAAGTTACAGACTATTCAAAGAACCTACACGAATATTATTCATGAATTGAGGAGTACATTTTGGCAGATACCACCCGCATGGCCCTGTACCTTAACACCGAGTGCTGCACTGCTGTCTGGAATTGGCAGAGGAACAAGCCACTTGTCAGAAGTACATTTTGATATAGATTCTATTTCCATATTTCCTTATGACTACAATTTTCCCCCCTATGAAGTTTTCCATACCAAAAAACCCATGCACTCACACATATATCTCATGTATGGCCACATTAGACCACCTTCCATGTCTGTTCCGTCTTATTTTCAGCTTACAAATCTTTTTCCATTTTCCTTAAATACCCAAATGTATCTACAGTTAAACCATGAATAAAGTCAGTAGAAACAGTCTAGAATTGTCCCTACACTACTCAAATTCGAGTTACACTCGAATATATTACTCACGCACAAACCGAAGGTTAAGTGCCGAACCTTCGCACTTTCCTAATTAGGACTAACTCATTGCACACTTGTCGTACAGAAGAACAGCTACGTTCAAATTTAATTCTACTTTATTTCCATATACTTTTTATATTATTTCGACTTGTGAAAGAGCCACAAATCACCAAACTGGCACTTTGGCGCCCAGACCAGTTTCCCAGGACGGCGCCTAAGCAGAGGCAAACCCGGTAGTTCATTGTCTAGAGTAGATTCAAGATATCTCCACATTTCCCCAATCGATAAATACATTTTAAATTCCCATAAATTCTGTTTACTTCATTTAACATTCATATTATTCCCAAAAAGAATATATTTGTGGGGAACCTAACCAGTAATTTTGTCAACCCCCTTTCAACAACGTACTCCTGCTACCTTCACTGGGTCCATTGCCACCTTCCCTTCTGAGAGGTTAAGTCCAAGGTACTCCACCTCCTGCTGTTCAAATATGCATTTCTCTGGTTTCAGATACAGGTTGTTAGAGCAAAGGATTTCAAGGACCTGTCACATGGTCTTTCAATGGGCTTCAAGGGATTCTGTGAAGATGAGTATGTCATATATGAACACCACTACAACTCCCTCATCAATGAGCTCCATGAAGATTTAATTCATCATCATTTGAAATGTGGCTGGGCTGTTTGTGACATCACTAGAGGTTCATATAGACCTCGGGTTGTTCAGAAAGCAGCCTTCCACTCATCTCCTTCCTTTATGTGCACATTGTTGTATCCACAGCAGATATCTAGTTTCATAAAGTGTTTGGCCCTGGCAGCAGCAACCTTGTTTATGATATCTGGTACAAGAGGGAGGGGATAAGTGTTCTTGATTGTTATATCATTAAGCTTCCTGTAGTCTTGTACAAAGTGGAGGCCACTGTTCTTTTTCTTTACAAAGAAGACTGGGGATGCCATGGGTGATTTAGAGGGGCAGATGTGATTGTTCTTTAAATTTTCTTCTAGGAATGCATCTAGTTTTCTTTGCTCATTGGGAGACATCAGATATGTAATTAAGAGTGGTTCTGGGTGTGGGATGGTTTCTATGTGAAGAGTGATGTTTCTAAGGTCTGACACAACTCTAATATGATGTTATATGCTGTGTAGTGGACGAGTATCTGTCTGGGGATCTGTGGTGGTCTATACGGCCCTTTAGCGCCTGTGCTGGGAAGTCGGCTCTGGTGTCTGTACAAATCATAAACTCAATAACAAATCTGCTATTGATCCTGTGTGCTCGAAAATCTGTGAGACACTTCTTAAGGTAACTAGTAACTTCTCTGAATATTTTCAGGCTCGAACAATAAGCCTTCGATGGGAAACGCGGTTTTGATGTAAGCAAAGCACCGGTGAAGACAAGCAGTGATTCTCATTTAGAGGGCAAGAAGAACTGACTTTCTACTATCTACCGAGCTAGACTTTATACATAGTTGCAATACTAACGATGTGTGAGCAAAAATAGAAATAAAAATGCTCTAGGATAGACATGTCGAGTCCCCATGCTATATGTATCACTGCGTCGCCTATTTTGCTCTCCGTTTCCAATCGGTAGCATCTGAAAATGCTTGAGGCTTCTTTTTGGTATGTACTCTTGCATTTCTGATCATTTTGCTGGCCCCTGGGTGCTTCCATTGGTTCCAATGCATCTGCCGATGCCCGTGGCTGCATATATGTGCCCCTTTTACTCCTATTCCTACTCCTAAGTCCTCCGGTCCTTTTCCGTATCATTTTCATATCTTCCATCTCTTATTCCCACCGTGACCGCAGTCTGATCCTCTCGGAGTTGGCCCTGTAAGTCTTTTCCATCCTTTCCGCTCCTTAGCCTCCCAGGCGCTTCCCTGCCCCGGGACCAAAGTGCCATACCTGTGTAGCATCTAAAACATCCTGTAAGTAGTGAAACTATAGCTATCTAACTAGTTCTTTTTGGGGATGATTGTTATGAATGTTAGTTTGGATTCTGGGCGCATATATATGGTAGGGGAGTCTGTGTTCTCTCTAACTATCTGTTTTTCTACTTTTCTTTTCTATATTGTATATAATGTATAGAACTGTGTATTTTATAACAAGATAGACCTTGATGCTAAAGAACTTGGCACTTGAGATCAGTTCAATTGCATGATCCCAGGGTTTATGTGGGGGAAGCTTGTCAAAGGACTCCTTTGAGAAGACATCCTTGAATTCCTGATAAGGTTTTGGAACTAGATCTTCAAAGGATTTAGTGGGTGTGAGCTCTGATGCCTTTTGGACAAGCTGTTGTGAGACAGTTGAGCCTGCACCAATTTCTTCATGGTCCTTCTCCACAAAGACTACAAAGAGTCTGTCTCCATTTTCAGGTGAATACAATGGCTCTTCAGCTGTGGCACGTGTGTGTTGATCAGGAAGGTCTCTGTGGTCTTCTCAATGTCTGGGACCATTTCAACTTGAGGTTTCTTGTTGATCAGTTCAATACCGCATGATTCAGGGCAGAGAGTCATTTTCACCTCACCCAAGCACCAATTAACCTCTGGGTTGTGCTCCATGAACCAGGTGTGTCCTAAAATGATTGCTAGGTGTCCCATGCTTGTCACTAAAAATGTAACATGTTCTGTGTGATGTCCATATGTGCAGATAAGGTCAACCTCTTCCTTGATTGAACCTGCCTCATTAGGAGTGCCATCTGTGCTATAGATAGGTATAGCACAAGGAAGGCAACATGTTTTGAGCCTTTCTGCTCAAAAAAATTCAACATCAATGAACATTCCTGTGGCACCACTGTCAAGAACTGCATCAATTGCTAGAGGGCATCCAGTGTCTACAGATTGGACCTTCAGAGGGACTTTGGTGCACCGGTGAGTGTCAGCAGCATACATAGGGAAGGGGAAGGGGTTACTCTTCAGGGTTTGGTGTGGTGGGTTTGATTTCAGGCATGATTGGTTGGGTTTCAGTTGGGTCTAGGGTTGGAAATGAGTGTAGCATGTCTCTAGTATTCCCTAGCATACATGTTTCAAGAACTGAAAACTTATTTGTCAAGCAGGGCATGTCTTTCACTGCTGACTTGTGTAAAAACCCTGTTTCCCTCCTTCTTCAGAAGCTTGGACCCTTGCCTTCTGTGCTGCCTCATGAGCATCTAGAGCAGCTGCTACTGACTCTGAGATCATATCTGTAAGTGCAGCTCCTGTGAGGTTGGTGCAGACACATTCTTTGCAGGGCTCTGGGCATGCTAGGGAAATATGGCCTTGCTTGCCACATTTGTAGCATATCCAAGTCTTGATGCATCATCAATTGGAATCTATATCCATGGGTATAGCAGTGCTGGGTGTGGGCATGGCAGGAGTGGTTGTAGTGCAGATTGGGACAGTGCAGTGGGAACCATGAGGTGCTTGTGCCTTCTTAACTTCCACAAGATGACAATAGTTGCAGTCAATCTGACATGCAGCTTGATTCCATGCCTTGAGGTTGGATGGGAGAAATGGTTGTGCATGGATCTTGTCTTGGTGGTTAACACTGTAGTATATTTTAGGTGTACCTATTAATTTCACTATACATAAAGAAATAACGAGAAATTAGCTACTATTTTATTACTACTAGATGGGTTGCTCACTTCCTCAGTGGTGGTTAACACCGAGGAGGGAAGGAATATGTGGGCAAAGTCTCACCTGCATATATGCTTGAACTGGCCCTTTAGTGCTGGCCAAACACCCATCTAATAAGCATGCTACCGAGTGACTGCTCAGGCAGCTGCCACTGAACTCTGGGGGAACATGTGTAGTCTTGAGGTGGAGGCAAATCTCGGTGCCATGCCTGGTAGTGTACAGCAAAATAAAGTTGGAACTTGGGCACAAATGATAGGAAAAATACCAAAAAATTCAGAAAAATATTACAGCATATAATAAATCATTCTTGAGGGTTTTGACCATAAAAATTACAAATATATTAAGTTTGAGTCTGTCAGAGGTGGTATAGTGCATATATGCACTCTACAGCTTGTGCCTTCTTGACTTCCACAAGATGACAATAGTTGCAGTCAATCTGACATGCAGCTTGCTTCCATGCCTTGAGGTTGGATGGGAGAAATGGTTGTGCATGGATCTTGTCTAGAATTGTCACCAGAAGTCCTTGTAAGGGCAACCCATGTTGCACTTACAGAATGTCACACAGTACTAGCAAGGGGGAAATCCTAAGTTAGAGATTATCCTATGTACAGTAAAGGGGGTCTCACCTAGCAAGGGGGAAATCCTAAGAGGCAAGCTTAGGGTTCCTTGCTAGTGAGCCATTTGATCTATATACCAATGGTCCATGCTCTACTTCCTCAGCATACCTTACCCTTCTCTTGGGCCTGAAGGTATGCACACCAATTCTATAAATACCAGGCGTCTCAGGAGCTGATCTCCTGGGACCTGAACCAAGGTTCAGGTACTTAGCTCTTAGAGGTCTTGACCTGAACTGAGGTATCTTTCCCAAGCCTAAGTAACTTGGCCTCAGGTCAAGTGGGTCTCTTCTCTGCCTTCCTCAGTCCTCAGCCTCTCACCTTAGATCTTGGCTCATAGCTTGGAAACTTCGTGAATAAGTGCTGAGATTTTTAGTGGGCCCGAGGGTTCCAAAGGTTCAGAAGGTCTTGCTGAAAACCTCGGATCATTTGGTGCATCCCTGGCTGATCTGTGTTCATTTTGGCTCAGGGCTTGAAATGAGTCATCCCCTGACATCACCCTCCCTTCTAGAGTGCCACATCCTCGAAGCATGCAACATGAGTGAGTTGAAGGCTAGTTACCAAATCCATCAGGGTGCTCCCAGATGGGACTGATAGAATTCTTGCACTTTGGCTGGTGCTGCCATGTCCTCCTCTGGTACCCATGTGTTCTCCTCATAGCCATATCCCTCCCACTTCACTAGAAAATGGAGCCTCCCCCATATCAGGTGGCTATCTAGAACATTCTTCACCATATAATGTTCTTCCCCGTCTATCAACTCGGGTCATGGGGGTAGCTCAGCTCTTTGGCCCAGAATTGGGTCCTTTGGTGCCAGGATGAGTTTGACCATGTTGAAGACTGGATGGAGTTGAGACAGGGAGTGTGGGAGTTTGAGTCTGTATGAGTGTTTTCCCACTTGATCCTGAATGACATATGGCCTGAGGTATCAATGACTCAGCTTGTGAGAGGGCCAAGTTGTCCGGATGTCTGATGCATCTAGGAACACATGGTCTCCCACATGATACTCAGGGGCTGGAGTTCGGCGCTGATTGTAGTACCAAGCCATGTCATCCTTGGCCTTGACTAGTGCATATTTAGCCTCCTCTAGTGACTTCTCCATTCTGTCCTTAAACTCATTCACTGTCTTGGTTTGAGACTTGGGTTCTCAGGGCTCAAAGCCCATGCGTGTGTGTCGACCAGTGTCTAGCATGAATGGGGTCTGTTGGATGGCTGAATGCACATGGTTGTTGTACTGGAACTCGGCCATTGGCAAGAGGTCATCCCAGTCATCTTGTTTCTCATTGACAAACAACTGGAGATGCTGCTCTAGCTCTTGGTTCACACATTCAGTCTGGCCATCCCCTTGTGGGTGGTAGGCAGTAGTAGCTGAGAGCTTGATCCCGAGCAGCCAGTAGAGTTCTCAGATGAATTCCAAGATAAATTGAGGACCTCAGTCCAAGACAACCTGTTTGGGTAATCCATGTAATTTCCACACATGTGTGTGATAGAGCCAAGCTGCCCCTAGGGCCATGATGGTTGTGTTTGTGGGGAGGAAATGTGCCCTCTTGCTGACTGAATCTACCACATTCATCACTGCATCATGGCCATGAGCTTCAGGCAGTTCCACTATGAAGTCCACACTAATGGTGTTCCATTGGTGCTTGGGGATTGGGAGCAGTTCCAGCTCTCCCATCAGGGGTCATCTTTGGGCTTTCATCCTGGTACAAAGGTCACAGGTCTTCATGTATTGTCCTATGTATCAAGACATCTGTGGCCACCAGTAGTTTTGGGACACCAGTTCCAGCATCTTCC